>VTPC01090587.1:911636-942501 GCA_011009095.1 Ignelater luminosus
ATAGTGGGATAATAAAGGATAGAAAACGAATGATATTTGTCATTTCAGTACTGCGCACTGATACAATTTGTGACCTGTGTTCAAAGATCGGCTGGACCAATTGTATGTGTTCGTTGTATACATTACACTTATACAGGGTCGCTAAAAAGTATGGAAACACGCCACCCCCGCAGAAACGGTAAGAGATAGACAAATGAAATTTGGAGATATTAAACAAGTAGATAAGTATAGCAACCTTATATTATTGAATTTGCCTTTAAAATCTCTATCGAAATATGAGGTCGTATACAAGGTGATCCATTTAAAGAAATTCAAGATGGTGGCCGTACTAAAAAACAATTGAAGATTTCATCTTAACTCTCTTCGCAAAACATGGAAAACAATGCCTACTTTAAGATCCCCAAATTTCAATTGTCTATCTCTTATCGTTTTTGCAGAAGTAGCGTGTTTCCATACTTTTGAATAAGGAAACCCCTGACAAAAAAACAGCGATTATCTCCAAAACCTTCCAAGATACGTATAGCAACCCTTATATCATTGAGCTTGTCTTGGAAATCCTTATCCAAATATGGGGTCATATACAGGATGTTCTATTTAAAGAAATCCAATATCGTGGCTGTACAAAAAAAACAATTAAAGATTTGTTTTTAATTGCCTTTGCCAAACATGGCAAGAAATACCTACTTTAAGCTCTCCAAATTTCATTTGTCTATCTCCTACCGTTTCTGCGGGGGTGGCGTGTTTCCATACTTTTTAGCGAGCCTGTATACTTTCTAATATATGTACAAAAACGAACTTATACAATAATCACAACAAATTGGTTTCATGTACAAACAGGACAAATGTGCAATTGTACTCTTTCCAGTTAATACACATTTCATATGTGTACTGCATTTAACGCGTCGGTGGAAAGCAGCTCTGGTTCATTTCTTCTCATAGGCCTATGGTTCGATAAAGAATTTTTATCACTGCAACCCGATCTGTTAACAAAAATACGGAACAACTAAATTTTGAATGGTACACTTATGCAATAAAGCAAACTTATTGACTGAATTCTCACAGATTCTAGTCACTAATGAATATGAAGATGAACTGTTGAACGCACTCAAAAATTCCGTACGACCAAAAGTGTTTGTTAAAACGAGAACTTCTGAAGTATGTAAAAGCTGTAGGAGGTAGAAAGTTGTCCGGAATCGCAAGCATGCCTGTCACAGGACGGAAAAGAATTCTTAATGAGTATTTCAACACAAATTGGTATTCAATAAGTAAAACACTCCAGCTGGGTGGCTTTGATAGTTAAACATCTGACTATTAACTCAATCGTTGCGGGTTCGATTCCTGAGATCTTTCACACAGAAAAATCTGAAGAATAATGCCTTCCTCCGGGAGGGATGTAAAGCAGTGGGTTCCGTGTGACTACAATGAATTGCACAGTAAAAATATCTACTGGAGTTGGAAAACCCCGTCTAGCAAATAATTTGGTATTTTTATAGAGGGAGTTTTTACATCTCGTTGCATCAAACACTTTTGGCCGAACGGAATTTTGAAGTGCGAGGTAATTCATAAGCATTAATGACTAAAACCTGTGAGGATTCAGCCTTATTGGATGCATAGATAACCCTATATAGGATTAGATAAGAAACTTTAATGAAAAGGATAGACCACGTTTATGAGCAGGAGTAGAGACATCTTTACTTTGCTTACAGATGCAGCAAAGGTTTATATCCATGCTACAAGCGGGAATTTTTTAATTGAAATGGAAAGGAGTCACTGAAAGTATAGTTGACCATGGCTTTAAAATATACAGGGTCGCTAAAAAGTATGGAAACACGCTACCCCCGCAGAAACGGTAAGAGATAGACAATTGAAATGTGGAGACCTTAAAGTGGGTATTTTGTGCCATGTTTTGCAGAGGTAATTAAAAACAAATTTTCAATAGAAAAAAATTATCTTTAAATAAATTTTCCCTTAATAAATAATTTTTACATTTTCTGTAGTAAGATTTAAAGAAACATGAAAGTACAAACAAAAACATAGGTTTAGAATTATAAACAAACATTTTTAAATATACAAACAATATGATGATGTATAGATAAAGAAAAATGGTTTTTAATTTTTACAATGTCTAAAAGCTAACGAAACTAAATTGTATTACATTAAAATCAACAAGCCTGATAAATTTACTGAAATGTGAATTGGTATTTAATCGTATTTTTGTATAATTCAAATTTACCGCGTCTGTACGTGTGTGTTAAATATTGTTAAAATACGCAGGTTAGGTGCAAATGCAAAATGGTGCATCTGATGACACTATGAGAAGTTACAAGTGGTTATTCAAAGTGGGAAGGTCTTGTAGTAGCTGTTATAAAAACTTTTTTATGAAATCTTAGGTAAGTAATCTATTGTTGGCTTGTATCCATCGCTACTTTTAATTTTAAAAGTGATTTTAAAACGTTTTGCCACCGCCAATTTTAAGCTTAAAATCAGTTTGGTGGATAATTTCAAACCACGTTTTCTCACCCTTTTATTACTTTTTAGGTTATCTAAATTATTATACTTATCGTTTGCAATTGATAAGATAGAGACAAGAGAGTTAGTTTGTTATATCCCCAAGGAGCACGCTGTGCGTACCTTCTACGTTTTTTAGACAGTTTTAGCTAAAATCAGTTATTTTAAACAGTGATTTTAGAGACAAATTTTAAAAAAAGCGGTGAATATAAGACGTATTTATTTATAATAATAATAATAATAATAATAATAATAATAATAATAATAATAATGTTTATTGAACGTACTAATACAATATATATTTAAAACAAAAAAAGAAATACATTGACGTTCAATGGGAAAAAAGGTCAGCAAGGCTGTTTTTCACTTTCTCCCTCACAAAATAAACAAATAATTAAATATCACAATTTCTGAGTTAGCCGTGACTGACAGATTTACTACGTGTCAAATCTCGTTTAATAATTTTACAGTAGTTTGCAATTTTTAAAAGGTTTGTTACGTGTTTTGAATTATTTTATATGTTCGTTTGAGTATAGTGTTCGTGGACAAGTATTATCTTTGAAAAGATTTTAAGTACATAGAATTTTTAGTGTTGTGACGTTTTATTAATTTTTTTATGTAACACTTTTTGTTGAATTTTGTATTGTTGTATTATTTTTTGTCAGTGTTTAATAACTTTTTTTAAAAAAAAGTATATCAGTTTTTTTAATCCTTTATTATTTATTTTTTTTATACTTTTATCAGTGATTAAGACACATCAACCGCTGTGTTCAATTAATTATCCTTTCAACGACAGTTCCCTGTAAATATAAATTTAGTTTAAGCAGGGTGTATACGTGATGGCACCAGCTAAAGGACGATGTAAAAAGAGTGCTGTTTCAGATACTATGTACGAGGAAAATGCACTTGATACTCCCAGAGATTGTTTTAACTTGAATTCTTCAACTTTTACTTATTGCTTTGATAAATTTAAAGAATGCAATAACGAGATTTTTACATTTTTCGACAGTGGGAACTTTACTGATATTATAAAGAAAATTGTTAGTGAAGAAACTAAATCACTAAAAGATGAGATAGTACAATTAAGAAACGAAATTGATGTGCTAAAATCCAGTAATATTGATCTAATTAGACTACTCACAAATCCAAAATACATTAATAACCAAAATTGCAATGGACCCTCATGTAATGCAAAAAGCTATTCAAATGTAGCAAAAAATGGTAATAATCAGAAACCATCTACAGCAGTACCATATAATAATAACAACAAGAATCTTTCCTTACATACCTCGCAAAATGAGGAACCCTCAATTTTAACTTCGAATTCAGTCTCTCGTAATAATGAAGTGGTAAGACATAACAAGAAGTTATATAATGAAAATAAACTGATAATAGGTACAGCATCAACAAATTCTGTTTCAAATAACAATGAATTTATATCTGTTGCAAAAAGGAAGAAATACTCAAATGTTCATCTTACTAGAGTAAATCCCGCTGTAAATAAAGATAAGATTGTTAATTATATCCAATCTAAATTGCAGCAATTACTTAACAACAATAATATACCAGAAGTAAATATGCAATTAAAGTCGAAATTTCCCGATTCTTATAGTTCATTTAAAATCACAATTCATACGAATCACTTATCAAAAATTTTGGATGCTTCATTTTGGCCTGAGGGTGTTGCTGTGCGTAAATTCTATGTAAATAAAAATAATAATGGTAATAAGATTGATTCAAGTAAAAATTTTCAAGAGGTATCTTCAAAGCAAAAGCTAATTTAGTAGATATTCAGCAAACAGTTAAAAATCGAGCCGTACAACATAAAAGTAGTGTTAATAACTATATTAATAATAGAATAGAAGAATTAGAATTTTCCAATCAACATAAGGGATTATGTATAGCACATGTAAATATACGATCATTAGTTTCAAGTTTTGATTCATTTTGTGACTTTGTTAATGAAAATGAAAATAAATTTCATTTAATAGCTATCTCGGAATCGTGGTTATGTCCTGATTTTCCATCGAGTTCAACACATATACCGGGATATGAATTATTACGTGCGATAGAAATTCTAGAGGTGGTGGACTGTGTTGGTATATTCTGAACAATTTAAGTTTTAAGGCTATTTTTATAGATTTCTCTACGGCAATAAATACGGAACAACTCTGGGTATTAATAACGATCAAGAACACTAAAATAGGTCTGGGCGCTCTATATATATACCAAAAATATGTAATGCCTGCTTTGCTGAAATGGAATTATCATTTTCGCAAGTTGGAGACATAAATATTGATTTAAATTGTGATTCATCATTTTCGAGAAAATTTAACAATCTGATTAACTCCTTCAACACGAAACAGATTGTAACTCAACCTACCAGAATAACAAATACAAGTGCAACTTTAATAGATATTATATGTGTTAGTAACAATATTACTGTTACAGAATGTGAAAACTTGGATTTAATCAATGTAACAGATCATATGTTAACATACTGTGAATTAGATTATACTACAAAGAAAGTCTTACCTAAAAGAATTACATATCATTGCTACAGAAATTTTGTATTAAGTGCTTTTGAACATGATGCAGCTGGAATCAATTGGGATTACGTGGAAAGATTAGATAACATTGATTCCAAAGTCAATTATATTAACAATCAAATTTTAAAGTTATTTAATATTCATGCACCTGTAAAATCTTCCACGTTACGTAGTAGAAAACGTACTTACATCACGGATGCTTTAAAAGTAATAATTAATGCAAAACACAAAGCGTATAAAAAATATTCTAAAACCAAACTAGAAACTGATTTGAATAACTACAGGCATTTACGAAATTACTTATCTGTTGCTACAAAGAATGAAAAAATTGCTTTTATTAAAGATCAATTATATGTTAACCGTTGTAATCCAAAGATGTTATGGAGAAACTTTGCTTCTTGGAATGTTCACTCAAAACCTCAATCAGAAATAGCAGAGGAAATTAAGAACGCTAATTTAATTAACAGTTACTTTACAAATATTGTTCAAAATGTGGTTGTTGATAATGATACAATGAATTATTTCCTTAACAATAGATTTAATAACAACCCCCCAACTGACTTATTTAGAGAAACAACAGCTGAAGAAGTAGCCAAAATTGTAAGTAAATTAACATCTAACGCTTGTGGAATTGACAATATAAATTTAAAAATGTTAAAACTAGTATTACCATTTTGCATATATACTTTAACACATATAATTAATTTCTCGCTTAATACTGGTACCATCCCTGCAATCTGGAAGAAAGCTGTAATTAATCCATTACCAAAAGTGACTAAAGCCAGTGAATTGAAAGACCTTAGACCAATTAGTATATTACCCACAATGTCAAAAATCTTAGAAAAGGTTGTTTACTTTTCTTAACTGAATATATTTGCGAGAGTAAAATATTGCCACCTATTCAGTCTGGGTTTTGTAACATCACAGCACTACCACCGCAATGCTTAATATAACTACAGATATAGCGAGAAATATAGATAAATCAGAAATCACTTACCTTGTGCTTTTAGATTATAGCAAAGCATTTGACGTTGTTAACAGAGACCTCCTTTTAGCGAAATTACATTTTTATGGAATCTCCGATGAAAATATGCAGTGGTTTAGAAATTATGTGACAAACCGGTTTCAAATGGTAAAAATTGATAATAAGATTTCTGAAGAAACTGAAATGAATTATGGTGTCCCTCAAGGAAGTGTTTTGGCACCTATCCTTTTCACAATTTTTACGGCTGATCTTCCAAATTCTTTGCAACATCAATGGAATATTCACCAATATGCTGATGATACTCAAATATATAAATCGTGTTTACCAGAAAAAAGTAATAACTTAATTACAGAGCTCAATCTTAATCCGCAAAATATTCCAGAATGGTCGAAAAAGAACGGATTGCGTCTAAACTCTGAAAAAACCATCGTGATGTGTATTGGTACAAGAAATTAGATTTATAAAGCTAAACAGAATGCTAGAAACCAAATTATGTTAAATAATTCTATTCTAAATGCTAGTGAAAGTTCCCGCGATCTTGGATTAACTATAGACCGTAATCTAAATTTTGAAAAGCATGTTGTCAAAAAGTGCAGCCAGTGTTACATGAAATTAAAGTCTTTGTGGAAATTTAAAGATATTTTACCGCCAAATGTAAAATGGAACTTAGTTGACGCCCTTATCTTACATCATCTTGATTACTGCAGTTCCGTCTATTTCATACAAGAGTAGGTATGTATAGTTTCAAAATAGGTTTTTTTCTTTGAAGGACTTCCAGTGGCATTTATTGGTATACTTTTTAAAGAAGGAGCATGTAATAATGATGGAACTGGTGGTGTTGCAATGATACAGAAATATTGGTTAACACCGAAGAAACGGGAAGTATTTTGGCCTCCCTACAAAACTTATAATCAATATATCAAAGGATTATGAGATATGTTCAGTAGAAGACATTGATGCCAAATGTATTGTGCTACCATTAAATAATTACAAAACACCACAGGCATGGGTGTCAATGCTCCTTATTCATTCATTATTGTAATATTAACTATGTATGTATAACAGCATGAAGGCTGATCACTTTAGATATCATTACTGGAAGTTTGTTTATTTTGTTATGCTTTTGTTAAAAATAATAATAACCATTTGAAATTAAAAATAAAGATTGTTTTTTATTTATAACCTTTGCAAATACAGGTAGGCAATACACATATAGGGAATACTCTATGTTCAACTATAAATGTACCTACTTTGGAAAAGTATTGATAAAAAAATGTATTACAAATTGAACATAAATAACTGTAATTTCTAATAGAATGCTTTGTAAAGCCTTTGCAGCCTGAGATTTTTCTAATTTGTACTACTAAACTAATATTAGAAACTAAATATTTTAAAGTAAAAAAAATAGTTTACAAGTGCTTGAGTAATAAAATTTCTGTATTTTGTCAGTAGCATAGGTAAGTATGATGTAGTAAAAACATAATGCTAGGTCGTACTTTCGTATATTTGATGACGAACTTTTGACGTCACGTTTTGAAGTACTTTTGAAGTCACGTCCTGACGTACTTTTGACGTCACGTTCTGACGTCATTGGGATGTGACTTATTGCCGTTACAAGAACGTCTTTTCTACGTCATTTCTGACGTTAGTACATTATTAAAAATGACCTTAAATGAACGTCGTATTGACGTTATCCTGTTTGCTGGGACAATTCTTAAAAGCATTCATACATTTATAATTCCAGCAACAATTTCAATAAAATATCAAATTTTGGCGCCCATTTTGACCATGTTCCCGAGGTTACATCAAACAACTAAAAGTATACGTTTCTCTTATTTTTTTGATGTAGAATACGATTCTAAAATAAAAAAGATTTTTCAAATTTTCTCAAATGTGGCCGTCATTTTTACTGTCTCCGAAGAGATATAAAAAAAAAGATACCACGTGGTCTTTAGTTTTTGATGTACAATCCAAATCTGAAGTCAAAATTTCAAAATTTAAAAAAGATGCGGACAGACAGACAGACTGCAAATTCAGTAACGACTCTTATCGGAGTTCATTGAAAATGACCAAAATATGCATTTACGTGCACTTTCAAATTTGCATATGTGGTTAACACATAAGTGAAACATACATAAATACAATTCTGCATAATTATACATGTAAGGAACAAATGCATGTACTACATACAAATCCTAGTCGCAATTACCACTAATGGTAAAAAATTAAAATAGTACTTGGTGTAGTTTTAAATTTCAAGTTTGCACTGAGAAATTTTTTATCCCACTTTATTTTTTATTATAAATTAAACAAACTTAATGCTAATAAGTGTTAATATCTATTTCACGTAAACAGATACATGCGTCACAGATTTATTTTTAATCAACGACAACACGCACCTATTTGAAATGTATGTTGAAAAAAGGAATATACTATATTGAACCGTTAGCGTTCCATTTAAGTAGAAGGTGTATGACAAGGATAACACTAGAAACAGTAGACGTGATTCCACGTAAATTTGAGCTATGTTTCGAAAATGTCAAACATATTTGAATTTTCAAATTGACATTTGTTTACATTTAAACAACAAAACCAGTTCTATGAAGAATTATAATTAAACAATTTTCCATTTATTAGTTTTAAAGTAAGTAGTAAAATTAATAAAAGTTAATTCTAAAATGAATTTATATGTACTTTTTAAAAATTATTTTTAGTTGTTGTTTGTCTGTCAATCTACTGCCGCTAAAATAGGACGTGTAGAAAGTTTTTTGATGGGCCAGTTATTGATTTGAAGAATCTGCATCACACGAGTGACGCATGTATCTCTTTACGTGAAATAGATATTAATGATTAATTAAATAAAATAAAATCTTTATTGAGATAGAATGTAAGGAGATCCATGTTTTGAAACAACTGCTTTTTTGAACCAAAAAGGGAACTTGCCAAAGCGCTACCTATTGCTATACTACTAAAGTTCACAATTACATTAATTTGGAATTTTCATTAATAATTAGTTTATTATTGCATTAGTTACTGAATCTAAAATTAAGTATTGTTGTATTTACGATATGCATCTGTTCTTGTTTAATTTGGTAAAGTAACAACAAACACGTCCAACTTGTTTTTTAAAGTTAGGTTGATTCTTCGGGGTCACTGGCATACTCAGTTACAGCTATTTTGATTTTCCTTTTTATAAAATGGATCTTCGCTTTTCTAGAATATTGGGTGCAAACAATGTACTTCTTTTATCTTTAATATTATAAAGAAACTAAGTAAGAAGTTTTGAAAATCTCGGATTCGGCAATTTACTTTACACCATTTTTTTCCATCAAACCTGTAGGTTTGTCGAAAGTTTTTCAATCTGACTTTGGTTATACCTAGAGTTAGTAAATATAAATAATATTAAAATCTTTTCACAAATGCGCATTTATGTCTTTAATATCTAATCACTCAATTAAAAATGAACAATTAAAATAACAAAGTAATTATTGCATCACAATCTTAAGTTTGTGAACACATATAATCGCATCAAGCTTTTGAAATGATCAACATCTCTATTTTATGGATTTTCTAATCCAATCCAAGTATTTGGCAGCATCTGTAAAAACTGCATAATGCGTTTCATCACATTTAAAATAATTCTGTAAAGCTACACTAATGGATACTAAGCCGCGTAGTTGCCATCTGGGATTCTGAATATCTGAATTTGATTTAGGAAATACCATACCACCACCGGAATCTCCATTGCACACTGAGGTACCTACATTGCAGCAGTGTATTATGAATCTGAATACAAGATTATATC
Organism: Ignelater luminosus; assembly: GCA_011009095.1. Taxonomy (NCBI): domain Eukaryota; kingdom Metazoa; phylum Arthropoda; class Insecta; order Coleoptera; family Elateridae; genus Ignelater; species Ignelater luminosus. The sequence goes on from VTPC01090587.1 coordinate 921,484, forward strand.
CAAAGCGTATTTACCATTTCTAAATCCTGCACAGTAAGTACTACCAGGAGGAAACTTTGCGTAGAACTCAGGAAAAGAAAATAAGCAAGTCTCTCGTGACACAACCGGCATCTTGGCTAGCATTAGTTGATCCGTAACTACCCCAGTTTCGTCAAAACCCCAACCTACCACGGTTCCTGAAAATAAATACAGATAGTTCTACCTTTAAAAAACTTTTGTCATGTTTTTATTGTTGTTGTTGAGTTATTAATATGTTAAAAGGTTGATTGGTTATTAGTAGCATATACGGTATATACCTTGAAACTGTAAACTAAGTTATCTTTAGATTTTTAGATGTACAGTCACAAATCTAGAAAAATGGCAGACTAACCAAACAGTCACTGTTTATTTTTGTCCTCTAATGATCTAAATTATACACTTTTAAAATATAGAATGTATGTCACGGAACACCCTGCATGTTTTAAGCTGGCACACGGTGCGACGAAAAAACCCTTTGCTTACTGAAAATTCAAGTTTGCTTATAATAGAAAACTACTCAAAAATCTAACTGTGAGATAATAATATTTGCCAGTAGCATCAACACCTCATTAGCAGCTACCGGAATTTTTAAACTTTATCACACCACCTCGTGTAAAGTAAAATTGCTTAGATTGTTCCTACCTGGTTTATTAAGAACTGAACTTAAATCAGGAGAATCTTGCCAAAGACAGATAGGTCTCACATAATCGGTAATGTCGACAGCTGTTGTAAATTTCACTATAGCAATATCGTTGCCATAGGTATACGGATTGTACAATGGATGTGGAATAATTTCAGAGGTAGCCCTATCCTGAATGCCGGGGTTTGAAGACCCTTTTAAATAATATTTACCTATAAATCAGCATCAATTAACATTAAAAATCAATAAATTTCAAAATGACCCTCTTACCTAAATAAACTATTAGATTCTCTAGATTCAAGGGTTTCTGCGATCTTCTTAGTGTAACACAATGTGCAGCTGTAATTACATGGTATCTAGATACAAGCGAAGCGCCACATAAGTAAGTTAAGTCAGTTCTTTCTGTATGATACAAAGCTGCATGCCATGGAAATTCTCCTTCACGAGTTGTTTGTCCATAAATAATCAAAGCCCTGGGCTGCATCTGCAAAATTCGTCCTCAAACTTACCATTTCCATTGTTAAACAAGAAACTTACAAGATTACGAACATATAAGGAAACGCGATTCGATAGTCTTTATTTTGGGCTGCGTTATCATTATTATAAAATTATTTTGTCTGTAATAATTATGAATTGTTACAAGAGTTCGTTGCTTAGTAATTTCGCAAGTAGTATTCTCAAAACAAGTAACATCGCCATCAAGATTAAAACAAATAAAGTTTAAAAAAATAGTTATTTTTGCAACAATTGAGTAAAGTGTTATCTTTTCATGAGAAGGAAAGTTTACCGCACGAGCCGAAGACGAGTGCGCAAATCCGCCGAGTGAAAAAAGTAGCTTTACTCACGAATTCCATACAAAACTTTTTTCAGGTTTGTAATAAAAATCAAGAACTACCTACTGCAAAAACATTTTTATTTAAAAGCATTGATTTTCAATATACAATTAGTGTGTATCATAGCAACGACAACCTTCTATGTTTTGTGTTTAAATATTTTACGTTAAAAAATGACACGTTACGATACTTTTTTTCACTCAAAATGAACCGCTATGGCACTTTTTTTCACGCTTCTGGCACGATGAAACAAACGCATCCTTTATAAACAAAAATTATTGAAAAATGTTACACTTTTTTAACCAACATGAAAAAATGGCATTTATAGGACTATTTAACAAATAAGAACCGCAAATAAAATAAATTAAATAACTGTTTTCTGCAACTGTCACTATAGTGACAACTATCCAGACTCAAAAACATCAGGGAAGCTTCACTTTACTTGCCTGGGTGAACAAAATTATTCCCCGACTAATTTTATCAATAATAAAATAACAAACTTAAGGCAACATGATATTTCCGTCGAATTCTGTTTCTATTTTGAATTTTTCTATTTATTTCTTTATTCTTTTTTAAAAAAATTGTACATACTACACCAGGGAAGTGTCTTCACAGAACTCGCAGGTTGGGCCTACTCCCCTTGTAAAGTATCCCTTTCCCAACTTGTTACGTACATAACTATTACTTACAAAAATACTGAATTAGATTTTAGTGATGATTATCATTTATAGTGTTCAGGTACCCTTCTGTTATAAATGCCGGGTGGACCAAAATTCTGAAAATGGTTTTTATCTTGAGAACCGTTTCCAGACTCTTGGATCACACGGTATACGATATATAAATGTCAAAAATCATTCTAAAACCATTACCGAATGTTACAATACGCGATGCAAGTGCATTCTAACCTAACTTACCGCGCGTCACTGTATGTACCATAATCTAGACAAAGCGAGAAAAAACTTTGCTTACTGTGGCTTTTAAAAGAGATTATTTTAAAGTATAATGCGATCTATAAAAAAATTTCTTAAACCGGAACAGTAAATTTTACTATAGAGCAAAAAATACGATCAGGGACAAATTATCGATTATTAGGTTTCAATCCCAAATATTTCTAGCAACTTTTGGCAACATTTTAAGCTAGAAATCAGCTCTGTAGGTTTTCGCCTTGTTATTCTACGTATGATTATTCCACATGGTATCATGTTATAATTAAATGGCATGCAAAATTTTAAAGTCGGTTCTTGTTTTAAATACTACCTTCTTGATCTGTAGAATAGGATGCATTCGAAAAAACGGAAATTAATTTTTCCGACTTAAGGTGCCATTTTATAGATTACATCACATTAATACATTAATTTTGTAGGTATAGGGTGTTTCACTTAAAACTTCCATACTAACTATTCAGTAATTAGAGAAGATACTTGAATTTTTTTTAACGGCATTCGCTAGAAAGAATGTAAATAATTTGATTTTTATGCCAATGTGGTTACTTCAAATCATAAAATGTAGATAGCGGTCTAATACAAAGATATTCTCCAATTTTCGAAACGTTCAAGTCTACAGCATCAACTGAAAGATCTTCAATATACAGAGCCTTTTTTAGAGGCGTAATATTATTGTTGTGTTCCCTTAGTTACATACAGCTAAGATGTATACCTGGTTATAAAGGGTTTTCCAATAAGAGGTGTTATTTTGATATTCAAAGAAAAGTGCCATTTTTTAATATAAATGATCGGATGTTTATTTCATTATAAAGAGGAAGGTATGCCGTTAATAGTGGAAAATAACATCAGGCAAATGACCACCACGACCACGCTTACAGGACAATATCCTTTTCATGAAATTTTCCATAACCAAATCGCAAAGTGGCTGCCCTATGTCCTCGATAGCCTCACGAATTCCATCTTTGAGGTCTTGAATCGACGCTGGGCTGTTGGCGTAGACCTTCTCTTTCACGTGGCCCCAAAGAAAGAAGTCGCAAGGTGTTAAATCACAAGATCTCGGTGGCCAATTGTGATCACCTCTTCGAGAGATAACACGGTCCGGAAACTTTTTCCGTAAAAGATCAATGGTTTCGTTGCTTGTGTGGCACGTAGCGCCGTCTTGTTGAAAGTAAACGTTGTCCAGATCAATACCATCCAATTCCGGCCATAAAAAATCGTTAATCATCTCTCGATAGCGCAATCCAGTCACCGTAACTGTTGCTCCAGCCTCATTTTCGAAAAAAGTAAGGTCCAATGACTCCGCCGGACCATAAACCGCACCAAACAGTCACACGTTGAGGATAGAGAGACTTTTCAACAATAACTCTTGGATTTTCTGAGCCCCAGATCCGACAATTTTGCTTGTTGACGAAGCCACCGAGGTGGAAATGGGCCTCATCACTCGAGATGATTTTTCGATGGAATTCTGGATCATTTTCATGCATTTCAACGACCCAATCAGCAAAGACACGACGTTGTTGATGATCGGCCGGCTTGAGTTCTTGTGTTAACTGGACTTTATAAGCCTTAAGACCCAAATCTTTATGCAAAATACGGTGTAATGACGTTTGTGGAATGGCTAATTCCAAAGAACGACGAGGAATGGACAAACCTGGGTTTTCTTTAACACTTTCGGCTACAACAGCAATATTCTCGGCTGTTCTTGAGCGACGTGCACGGGTTTTATTCTTCACATCACTATTCAAAATAACACCTCTTATTGGAAAACCCTTTAGTTACAAAAAGCAACCAATGTAGAATTCACTACGCAAGCGTCATCTGTGACGTTTACGTTGCAAACAAAAATTTTCACATACGGGGTTTTGTGAAAATAGTTTAAACTGTTTATTATAATATACAGAGTGTAAAGAAAATGATGGAAAAAACTACAGTACGTTATTCCGTGCTCAACAATAAGAAAAAGTTTCCTATACCAATTTGGCGTTAACTGCCTATTTTTTCAAAATATTAGCAATTAAAACTGTTTCAATTTGGAAACGCGGTACGTTTAAAGGAGTGAGTACGCGAATTGTGCTTGCAATCTCGTATCTTAGTTACCATTGTTAGTAACGTGTAAGTGTAAGATTGCAATATTTTTAAAAGACATTTCTTGCAAGGAATTTACCATTTTAAGAAGTGGATTACTAATACACTAGTACAAAAAAACTAGAAACGGTACGTAATTAGTGTCTTTTACGTTTAAACTCTGTTTAAACGTTAATATTTTGTTGTATTTATTAAGAATGCGGAATCAACTAAGCAATTTACGACTTCCAATAACTTCTTCAAGATAGTGTTAACAGCAAAATGGTATAGAGGTTTTCCGTTTATTTTTTACCGAAGAATAACATATTGAAGTTTTTTTCGGCCATTTGCTTTACACCCTATATATTTATTGGCTTATGTTATCTATTACAGTCTTACATCTACTTCGTCTTTCTTCATCTCTTTCCAGTAGCTGCTGATAGTAGTGGTACGATTTATCTTTTTTCCTGTAAGAGTTTTCCTAGAATTTGGTCATCTCGCCACTGAACAATTTCTATCATCTGTGTTCGGACGAGCACTCTCTTCTCTCTTACCCGTTTAGAATGGGTCTGATTTAAAAATCCAATCGCATTAAAGGTATACAAAGTTTTCTGTTCATTTGACACACACTGCTACTTGAATGAGGCATAGAATGGTTCGAAAATGTACTTCACTTATTTTCGAAAAGTTTACAAACCTGTTTTAAGCTGTTTTACTTGCATTGGTACCTCAGAGATATTGTTTCTTCAGTTAAAAAATTTTTCTACATTGAATTTTAAAATAAACAGGTTTGTATTTGACAGTTACTACATTGTTTTACACAGTGACGTAGCGAGCGGGGGGGACAGCGTCCCCCCCCCAATTGGGAATCAGCCGTATTCACTTGGGAAATTTGTGCTTCGAAAGTACGATTAGGTTTGTCGAGTTGGATTTTTTTTAGTTAGCAGGTGGGATTGGCCCAATTGGGAGAATGAAAACTAGAATTTAGAATTAAATAAGAGAATTAAAAACTTACAACTCAGATAAATACTAGTAGTCCAGAGAATAGAGGCTGGAAAAGGGGTCTTTGCTTGCAAAAAGTTATGTACTTCTAATTCTTAGATATGGTGTGTATATCGGTGCCCTAATAAAAAACCCAAGTTTTCGACCTCGTTGACACTGTACGCGCGCCGTGGGGCCCCAAAAACCATCCAAGTTGCGGGTTTTTTTTGAGTTCTTCCATAATATCTTTTTACCAAAGCATTGCAGAGGAACAAATTTTGATTAAAAGTTATAGAGCATTACATTTGCTACAACTTTTGTATGAAAAATGTTTTTGCAGAACGATTAGATAGATAGTTACGCTTAATCAAAGTTACCAATTTTTCGTAAAAATGATACTTTTTTGAGATTTTTGATTATTTTAAAAACAGTTTTATTACTATTTAATTTATTGTACTGATTAAATTAAATACGAGAGTTGTTTCAAAAATAAGGTTCCCACATGTTTTTTCAGTTGCATAGCTTTGTTTATTTTACTTCAAAAGTACATTTTTGGAAAGCTTGTTCTTTCCGCTATTTTTCTACATAATTGCCATTTTTTGTACGCATTTTTGTAGACGAGCGATCGACTTTTGTAGACTTGCTGCATAGAAATCCGCCGCCAACCCCTTGAGGAACCTGGTAACTTCTTTCACTTCATCGTCCGTCTCAAATCGTTGTTTACTCAAGTGATCCTTTACTTTAGGGAATAAATGTTTAAAAACTACTTGGTGCTAAATTAGGACTGTAGAGAGGATGGTGAGTGACAGTCCAGTCAAATTTGTTGATCAAGTCCTGGGTTTGACGTGAGACGTTCGGACGCGCATTGTCGTGGTGCAACCTCACGCCTTCGGTCAATCTTCCCCTTCGTCGATTTTGGGTAGCCCGTCGGAGTTTTTTTAAGGTTTCGCAATATCTTTCCGAATTTATTGTGGTCCCTTTAGGCATAAACTCGGTAAGCAATACACCCTTTCAATCCCAAAACACCGTAGCCATGACTTTTCCTACAGAGAATGTCTGCTTAAACTTTTTCGGTTTAGGCGAATTGGAGTGGCGCCATTGTCGGGATTCTTGTTTTGTTTCGGGAGTGAAGTAGTGGCACCACGTTTCATCACCCGTAATAATTGAGTCTAAGAATTCCTCCGTGTTGTCGGTGCATTGTTGCAGAAACTCCTGGGCACAGTTGACGCGTTGCTGTTTGTGGTCTGCTGTAAGCATGTGCGGGACCCACCGCCCGAACACCTTGTGGTAGCCCAATTTTTCGGTCAAAATCCTGTCAATGGAAGATTCAGAGACTTTAGGAACCTCAAGAACCAGTTCCCGGATCGTGATTCTCCGATCTGCGAGCAGAATTCGCTCAATCTTTGCGACAGCTTCATTTGAGATCGATGGCCTCCCGCTTCGTTATTCATCGTGGATGTCTGTGCGGCCGTCCGAGAACTCCCTGCACCATTTGCGAACGTGTTGAACGCTAATGCACTTCTCACCATAAATTTCATTCAATTGGCGGTAAACGTCTATAGGTTCGAACTTTTTCGCGTGCAAAGATCGAATCATTGCACGCATTTTACACCTGGCGGTGACATAAATTGCGGGCTCCATCACGAATGGCTGTCAGGCCGGTACTGAGAGTCCTAACAAAGCGCTCAAGGTCGGGATCTGGAGTGGGGGAGCTGTCGCACATGCCGGTGTTGCCGGATTTCGCCTAGCACCTCCCCTTCCAGAGTTACAGCGTTGGAAACCTTATTTTTGAAGCAACCCTCGTACATTTCCATCTGTAGTTCACAAAAGGCTGGGCCGATTTTGATTTTCTTTGTTGTAAAAGATTTAGAATCTTATACCCTTTAAAATGATATATCACACATGGGGTAGCGTTATATACAATTTTGGGATGGGGTTGGTTGGGGTGAGGGTGAAAGTTTCCCAACTGACTAGAATAGGTTATTAAATGCCTCCTCCAAAACAAAATTGACGCGTTTTAGTGATTTTTAATAATTTTACTAATTAAAGAGTTATTCAAGGTGGGAAGTCATAAAATGATATTTAATTTATTTAACATGCAAAATTTCTTTGGTTGATAAAAGCAAAAATCTGTTCTTTTATTAACGGCTAAGGGAACGTTTATTGAAATTATATGTTGTTTTCGCTAATGTTGTTTATGGCAACTATCTACTCCTCGATCAGATCTGATTGCAGTGAATTCTTCGGTAAGTGGTATAAAAAGATTGTTATTTGTTTCAATGCTCGATTTTTTATTTTTTATTAAATTGATTTAGTAAGTTGTAATTTTGGCCTATTTCAAGTTTTAAATTTACTGCGAGAAGGTTTTAAACTAATCCCGTATGCTTCCCCTAGGTATATACAGTGTATTTTACTTCTCAAGTTCACACCCCTGTATCTGCCTTATTTCTTTTTGATCAATTTCAAATTTTGGTGAAATATACTACCACTTAAAAGAAAAATAACGCAAACAGAACTGCGTAGAGTTGTTATAAATAACAGAAAGCGGATTGAAAAGTGCATAAGACTTGATGGAGGTTTAGTGGAGAGGGATAAAATTTAGTTTCTAAAGATAATTGGTGTTATTATAATAATTTAGTTCAGTAAAATAGTAACTGTATGGATTTCATAATAATTTCATAGAAAAATGAAAACTGAGACTTTTTCCGCGAAAATTTGTATTTCGACTATTTTTGTGATTCTGAAGAACTTTTCTTAGCAACTTTTTAAGATAAAACTAGGCCTACTATGATTTTTTAATTTTTTTGCATTTTTTGCAGTAGGCTGGTAATTTTCAATAAAATTATTTAAATTTGTAGAGATCTTTAATTTAAGTGGTAGTAAACTTGATCAAAATTTTAGACCAATCAGAAAATAAATAAGACAGCTACAGGGATGTGAACTTGAGAAGTTAAACACACTGTATATAAAGCCACAGTGAAGCTAGTAGTCAGTTCTAATAAAGGAATCAATGTAAAAGTTACCAAATAGAAAAGAAGGAATCAATTGAGTTTTATTATTCAACACAGACACCTAAATATTGGTGACACCGACGCGAAAACGTGATTACGGGAATACGGGATTAAGTGATCGTGTGAAGCACCCAAAGTTGTTAACCGGCGCAATGAGCCAAGGAGGCAACAATTCCTGTTCGAATGAACAGCAAACTGCAGGAAACGATGTTGTGCCTCCAAATCACAACTTTATCGACAGGGTAAGCATAAACATTCCTCTGTTTTGGTGCGAAAAACCAGATATGCGGTTTTTCCAAGTAGAGGCCCAATTCACGATAAACAGAATTACTACAGAAGAGACCAGATTTAACTGTCTAGTGTCTCAATTAGAGCCTAGATACGTTAAAAATATCTGGGACATAATTCAATCTGCCAGAGAAGATAAATATTCTGCTGCTAAGGAAAGACCCTTGAATATTTTCAAAGAGAGTGAAGATAAAAGAATCAAGAGATTCGTAACTGGGTTGGACCTTGGGAACGAAAAACCCAGCCAATTTTTACTTCAAATGAAAACCTTGGCTCGTGCAGACATAACAGAGAAAATCCTGAGAACTCTTTGGATTAATAAAATGCCCGGAAATATCAGAAATATTCTTCTCATCAGCAATGAGAATGTGGATAAACTATCCAAAATAGCTGATAACATAGCTGCAATGAACCCCCACTCAGGAATATAATACAATAGCAGCCCAGAAAAACACACGAAATGAAAATACATCTTTTGAAATAGCCGGCTAAAAAAACCAATCGCATCTTTGCAAGTTAGGGGAAGATCCTACTATAGGAATAGCAACGCTACTAGTAGGAAAAGATATAATCCAAACGGTAAGCTTTGTTACTATCATTTTCATTGTGGTTGTAAACCGGAAAAATGTCGACCGCCATGTATATGGAAATCGGAAAACTTGAAACAGCAGCCGAAATAGCGGCAGCATCAGCTGCTGAAGAAGGTCACAGATGCCGCCTATTCGTGGTCGACCGAAAAACCGAACTGCGTTTTCTAGTGGATAGTGGAGCAGAAGTGTCAATAATACTCCTCCAACAGAAGTCAATTCCAGATGAGACCTATAAATTGTATGCTGCAAACAACACTGAAATCCCCACGTCTGGAAGCAGAATCTTAAGCCTCGACCTAGGACTGCGTAGACAATTACAGTGGCCATTTATCGTCGCCAAAGTAAAAAGAGGTATCTTAGGAGCTGATTTCTTGGATGAATTCAACCTATTAGTAGTTAATATTAAACAAGGAAGACTGATTGATGGTGCGCCAAAGATCAGCGTCACGGGCAAACTCAACGCCATCACATCAGAAGACGTCATAAGCGTGGTAAGTAAGGGTTCCAAATTCCATGATTTGCTTGCACTGTATCCAAACATTACAACACCTAGGCTGATACCGTCGAATATCAAACACAAAACAATGCATGTTATTAAAACAAGGTGTGGCCCAATTTACAGCAGATCAAGACAGCTATATCGGCCCAAACTCGAGATAGCAAAACAAGAATTCCAATTTATGCTGGACAATGGTATTGTATGTCCTTCTTCATAGGCCAGTCCACTACATATGGTGAATAAAAAAGACGTGACAGCAAGACCATGTAGTGACTACAGGCGTTTGAATGATTTGACCCTACCAGATGGATACCCAATTCCTAGGATTGAAGATTTTCATCACATACTTAAAGGCAAGACAATTTTTTATAAAACTGATCTGTTTAAAGCGTATTACCAGATCCTAATTGCGGAAGAAAAAAACAGCAATTATAACTTCTTTTGGCTTATACAAGTTCAATATCATGAGTTCTGGCTTGCGTAATGCCCCGTCAACGTTCCAACGATTTGCGAACGAAGTATTGTATGGATTGGACTTTCTATTTCCTTACTTAGATGATATTCTGATAGCTTCTACCTCCCCCGCAGAGCATCTGCATCACAAGTTTTAGATAGACTTAATAACTATGGTTTACCTATTAACATTTCGAAATCAGTTTTGGACGTACACGAACTAGAATTTCTGGGATATCACATAACAAGGGATGACTCTAAACCACTTCCTAATTTTATTAATGAAAGTTAAAACTGTAGATTATTAGGGAGGTATGTTATAAAGTTAAAGAATATTTTTTATTGATTTTATAATAATGAATGGTTTAACCATTATTACTTAAAAGAATCTAAATTTAGTTTTGGTATTCAGACGAATGGAATTGTAAAACTTGACTGCATTATATCTAAAACCTCTGTCACACTATCAGTCAGTTTGATCAAACTTGACTATCAGTCTGAAACAATGGCGTCATACCTTTAGTTTGGTCAAATTTTCTAAATTTTAGGGGCGTTTCTAAATCCATCAGTCAGTTTGATGCGATGGCTTACGTGGTTGGTTAAATTTGAAAATAGTAAAGCAGGCGCGAAAACAAGAAGGTTATAGCGGGTTATTCTTGTTTGTTTTGTTTTTCGTTTATTTTAATTCTGCTTCAATGCTAATCCTAATGTTGAAACAACTACTATCGCCTTTTTTCGTTCATTTTTACAAAATAATAGCAAATCACCTGATTATATACGCAGATATTAAAATGAATTATTATATTATTAAAAATTAATAACTATAATTATTATTCTAAAAATTATTTATAGTAAAAATATAATTATTACAGTTTTTTGTGGACAGTAGTGAATAAGAAATAAGAAAACGACAAAATGTAAAACAAATAATAAATTAATTTAATATTCCAACTTCACAAAATTTAAAAAACACGCAATATTTTTGTAAATACCAACGCATACGGCTACTTAACCTCACAGTTTGACCAAACTATTTTATTTATAGTGTGACCCAGTTTGATACAAGCTCAGTCCGGCCTCGAGTTCGAAACGAGGCAGTTGACCCGGTCTCCAGTGCGTGTGTGGTGCATCGGCGTCGAATAGTACGAAAACACCAATCCTATCCTCCCCTCCAGAGTCTGTGTTTGGGGGGCACAGGCCTGGCCCACTCCACCTCCAACGGGGCGACTTGAGGTTGTACTGCTGCATCACTCCAATCGACCGTCGGTTCTCAAGAATTGGGGTGCTTGAGGGCCGCGACCGCCAACTTCCTACCAACCTCGGTGCAGCAGATGGATCAACGGCTGCTCCACCACCAACCCGGTGCCTGCGTAGGCCCGGACAACACCACCACTTATCTCAGCCTCTTCCGAACGGCCCCGGGTAGCTACCGGGGCCGCGATAACCAACTTCCCTTCCCACCCAAGTCCTTCAGCCCGAGGCTCCTCAAGGCACCCAATTCACTGTTCTCGGAAATTCGCCGCCCGTCCGCTACAACGCGCGCGCCTTTTTTTCCCGCCAACCAACCAACCAACCAACCAACCAACCAACCAACCAACCCAACCAATCCCTATTCCTCTCTTCCCCCCCCCCCGCAGCTGAACCGGGGGGGTGTGATTCTGAAAGCAATCGTTTTTACCCCTTACCCCTTATCCTATTCTTCATTTCCTTCCTACCAATATCACCTGCTCCCATTCTGCTCGGGACATTAACCACCAACACGGAAGCTGGCCGCTATATACCATCAAGACAAGCCATCCAACCAGCCAAAAGACGCGAACGAACAAGTACCATCCAACAAACAACCGCCACCAGGCTTAAGAGAGGTTAAATCCTCTGAGGAGCCCGCCGCCTACGGCGGCATTTACATTGATGACGACGATATAAACTTGAATTTGTCAGTTTTGATGTCATCATTCTAGACTGACAGTCAAGTTTGATCAAATTATTTGATAATGCGACAAAGGCTTAAAACTTCTTTGAAATAAAGTAGTTAGGCGATAGGGAATTGTAAGCATGCGCCTATATCTGGAATTCAACGAATGAACTTGTGCTCTAGGCATTAATTCAGAATTAAAAGATGTAGAAAAAGATTTAAATGTACTATTAAGAAAATATATGAATTATCCTAATTGATAGTTCCAACGATTTTCCATGTTCAAACAAGTTCATTAATTTTTAGTGAAAGTATGATCCTAACAATTTGAATTTCATATAAACCAACAACATCAATTTTGTACGTTTTGAATACAATACCTGTCACTAGCATCAAGACGTAATAAACAATTTTTTTAATTTTTATTTAATGTAAAAAAACTAATTTAAGAATGGTTTTAATACGATAAATTACATGGACATTGCAGTTTTAGAATTTAAAATATTTATAAGTAGGTAAATACCGCAGATATTGTGGTTCGGTATATAAAGGAACGCGATGCATGCTGCAACTACTGCTTGCTGGGTTGCATATATATAAGGAAGTTAAAAAGTACCCCTGCTGTAAATAGCCCTTCGTGCCTATTGGAACTATCACATAAAAAACTTACAAAAAATGACTCAGATCCTTGATAATTTGGAGTCCATTCTAACCTCAAAAGTTTACTAGATAAAGAAACTTATTATTAATATTAGTTCAGTAATATTCTGTTGTATAGGACTTCAAATATCAGCCTGGGCAATAAGCATGCATAAATGTGTAAATTTAATTCAGAGCAAAACTTTACAACTAACCTTCGAAGGAACACATTTGAAATCTTAAACTGCAAGTTACTGTTTAAGTTCTAATAGTAGTCAATTTAAATGTAAACTAGTACTTGTTTACACTCTTTTACGATTTTTATTCTAATTATTTGCAATATTACTATTTACTTCCCGGTTAATGTAGCATCAGCTGTGCACCATGCCGAACATATTTTACATATATGAGTGTTCATATATCTATAAATATTTTAATAAAAAAATGTTTTAAAAAAACACATATGTTCATTTCTGAATGTCATGTTCTTATTTATAAGTTGCTTTGTAAAACTGCTTAAAAAATAAATGTTTATTTTAGAGTATTATTTCTTTTGAAATTGCCAAAGTTACGCCACTGTACACCGTGACAAGGATGGAAAATGCTAGACTTATACTGTCTTTTAAGCCCGCTGTGTGAGTAGAAATCTAAAGGCCCATTTACAACCACAATTCTGAATTGTGCCGATGCTCAATTTTCGTTATTTACAATTAGCACTTCATGAATGAATTTCTGTGCAATGCCATCTCTTAGAATATTATTACAAATATAGTTTTAAGTCGCTAGCTTTCGTTATTACTGGCGTAACCTTTTGATTTTATTTAAGTTATGTTTATGTAGAATTGAATGTAGTATACCCAGTATCTTCTTGCTTTCCGTTAGTTGCGTTTTATATTATCAATTTGGTATTGTCTCTTTAACACCAACACACAAGCTAAATTACCGAATAAGGCAACTAACATTCATAATTATAGTATAACCTACAAAAGGCATTTAAAATCAACATTTCAAAAAAAATTCTGTTTCACATTTATCTGGAGTTGTAATAACGAAAAATATTTTTGTTTTTATTTTAATTGCAAAATTCATTTTCAGGTTCGTAGCTTTTTACAAATAAAAAACGAAATTAATCCAATTTTACGACTTTTTGGGTTATAACAGAATTACATTCAAAAACGGGCAAATAAAAGCAATCTAAGTTTTGAATAAGACAAACTGCGCATTAGGCCTGCGCTGGATTTGGTTATACGCTCAGAATCAGCGGGCTACCACTTCCCCGTGTGTATTAGGTTGAGAGAACGACACAAACAAAATTTCAGCAAAAAAATTTACATTTACAGCCGAGCGGGCGGGAACAAACGGCTCAAAACGAGAAAACAAACGAAAAACAGATTTACCTTTATATTTCTCCAGTTTCTGCATTTGTTTACACATTTTTCGATCTAAATATAAGCTTTCTTTACTAATTTGATGCTGCTGAACACGAATCTGAATTTAGTTTTTCAAAGAAATTCTACCTTTACTCGCTAGAGGCGCGCAATGTCAAAGAGCGTGAAGAAATACAGTGAGGTTTCAAACTCGCACTGCGCGGGAAGCGAACATCCGATTTGAAAATTGTTTTTTTCTTTTTCTTGCTTATGAATGCGGCTTTCATTTATGGTAAGTGCCCATAGTAACACATATACGCGAAGGCAGAAAAACGCGCTTGATTGCGCACCTACCAATAGGTGCGCTGGATGCTTGTTTTCATGTATCTAGCAAGCTAGTATGCTAACAACAAGCTTTTTCAGTAGCTCTGTATGATTTTAATAGTTTGACAATAAATTGTAATTGCATTTTGTAGTCATATTTACTGATGCAAAATTCCATTTTTGATTTGCATTTTAAAACGCTGCTAGAGAGGATAGTGGTTGACAGTTGTGAATTGTTAGGCAAAACCAGTATTCAAATTCAATTTGACATTCCAAATTATGATTATAAATTAAAGTCTGAATAAAACAAGAGATATTTGCAAAAAATACTGCCATATAGTACGTGGTTTTTTTGGTTGCACGGTATAATTTTTTTTGTGCCATCAGCTTAACAAAAGTAAACTATAGCTGGTAGGGTAGTAGGATACTACTGCATTTTTATCATAGCTATTTTTGATTATCACAGCTTTGTTCATCTATAATATTAATGTTACTATGAATCTTTCATAATACTTACAACAACGGTTCCACAAATAGAATTAATATCCGTATCATCTACTGGACCTCGCTGCGTCAATCGACCAAAAAGATTAAAATCGCCTGGATAAGGTTTATCTGAGGGAAAAGGTTCTTGTAACCAGGGAAAATTGCCTCCCGATGGCCTACGAGCATGTGATAAAATTATTTGTATAATTATCCTGTTCTAATTAGAAAAACTTACGATACTCTTCCTTCTTCACTTCTACCATTTCCACGTGGTGGACTTGCAGTTGTAACACTATTAGCCCCCGGTGCGTCGCTTGCTTGTAATTGCGATGTGGCAGGTGGTAGTAATTCGGTTGTTACTCCCTCAGAACATACTGTTCTAGCATTAAGTCTGAATGAAATTAATTTAGGAATTGGTTCAGTTTCATTATACTTTACGTAGAATTTAACGGTTTGAGGTACATTCGCTTTTAAATAAAAATTTCGATTCTCGATTAAATATTCTTTATTGTCAATTGTTTCAACTTCTCCAAACCAATTCTACAAATTAAAATATTCTATATCAATAGCTAATAGAGAACAAAGAAACATGAATAATACATACAGCTAGCAGTAAAGATGGTCTATCAAATATTAAACTCAACCAAATGCCTACTAAGTCATTCTCACTTACAAGCGTTACACTTCCATACCACTTATCTGATTCGTTTTTTTTGCCCTCGTAAACGAACGAACTTGGACACCATAATTCTGAATCATTATTATTTTGAGCAATTATTTGTTCATTTAGTATGAAAAACACTACTGCTACAAATGTCTTTGAGAACAACATTTCCTGTTAGCAGGGAAAAACATTAAAGAAGTTAGTGAATTATTTTAGTATTTTTAAAATATTCACTTTTTATTATGCAGAATTTAAATTAGACAAGGTCAGTATTAAACTTTGGAAAACACCACATGATGCTGCTCATAAACTGGTTTGTCGAAACGGAATTAAGTGTTTGTTTTCTAATGGGGATTTTCAATAACAAAAGTACAGAGAATTTGATGGTCATCTTTGATGTCCAGATTTGGGTTTTTCTCAGCGGCAACAGGGTCGAACTATACATCAGAATTCAGAACATTCGGATATTGCTAATGTGCTAATTAAAAAAGGATCATTTCATGGTACTTACTTATTGTAAGTGCCGTCAAATTTACTGTGTAAATTGACAAGTGTAATCTAAACCTTCCGTGCGCAATTTATGTGATTTAAAACCAGTATTATTAAGTGAAGACAGATTTATGTTGGGGAATTTTACTTATTGTTGGAAAAACAATATTTTAATTTAAATCAAGCAACATAAAAAAATCAAAAAAGTAAATAAACATTTGTTAATTTTTACATTTTTGTTTAATTAGAAATATTAATACAATACTATTGAAAGTGATCTTTAAAATAATAGAACTTGGAAACAATTTTTTTGTCGATTATGATATTACATCCTAGTGATAGGTAATTAGACTTGTCTAATCGTTAGTGTAGTGAGGCCGACTGCATAATATGTATAAAGTAAGATCATATATACTTTTGTATAGTCAATGTTATTAGTAAAGTATGCAGACAAAAATGACTGTAAATTATTCTATACCAGTTTTAACACTGCGAATTATTTGTAAAAATAAAATATTGAATTTTTAGAAAGACACTTTGTACTTTTAAAATTTAAATTTTCTTTGCTGCTAATACCACTCCAGTCGATCTACTTTTGAACCTGGAACACATCGTTTGAAGCCAATTTTTAAACACGTTGTATACATCGCAGCTTTTTACGTAGTTTTTCCTGAAAATTTGTTTATCAAAAAGACATATAGTTTAATCGCCTAGAATCGATCTCGGCTTTGTTCCATTCGTCATAAATTGAATTCTTAAAATGATTTTTGAAAAGTAAAGTAAATGCTTGTGACCAGGAACCGATAGCACACTACCATACCACACCATACTACCGATACCAATCAGGAGTTTTTTCATTGTAACGCGGTAGCGTACTACCAGCTCCTCCTGGTCGCAAGCATTATTTGAAATATGCTTAGGGGTTACACCTTGATTTAAATAAGGGTTATGCGTAAATTTTGAAATCAAGGGAAAGATTGAAATGGCCATAAACAATGCATGTGTACACTAGTAGATAGTACAATATCGTGCTACTAGTGAAAAGCTTTTGATTGGCTGAAATGTGGCAATTATTTCTATTTTATATTAACTACCGCTAGAATCTATGTATGTATCAGCAACGAAGGTAGCATTTATATTAAAGCAGGTTTTTCACCTGGAAATAAATTCTTTTGAAAATTTTTCTTTAAATAAATCTTTAGCATACATACTTATCTAGCTTTCCAATGGTTATTTTGAACAAATGTGTGTCAAGCCGATTGGTCATGGCGCTATTAAGAGTAAAAGGTAAGGGGCTCCACGGTCTTCGCACCGATGTCCTTATTTTTTAAAAATCTGATTGAAAATAATTTTAACGAGTAATTTAAATATATTGCTCTCTAAAACTATAAAAAAAATGCAGGGTTGGTTGAATTAAGACAAAGTTGTGGATTTTGATGCCAGTAACAATCTAAAAAAAAATTGACTTAACTTCATGCGTTTTTGAAATAATCCCAAAAAAGGAATTTGTCGATTTTCGTTTTTCTATCATAACGTTCTTTTTATTAGGAATAAAAGGTGAAAACTTTCTACAGGCGCTTCAAACTTGTCCAGATTCTCATATGGCGTTCTGGTTTTCCAGAACCTTCATTAGAGCTGCTTTCTATTTGCATAGAAATACAGTATTGTCTAATATTGTACTGTACAGGTATTTTTCCCAACACATAGTGTAAGTATCTTGCTCCGCTGACTATTGCACTATTTTTTTTAGTTAGCGGAAAAGTTCACACATGAATTATAAACTTAATCTTGAAATCTTAATTAATGACTTTTTAGTTTACTAAAACAAAGATAATTATGTGTTTGTTACACATTACACTTGTATACTTTCTAATATGAATATGTGTACAAAAAGGAACTTATACAACAACCACAACAAATTGATGTCATGTACAAACAGGACAAATGTGCAATTGCACTCTTTCCAGTTAATACACCTTAATACATTTCATATGTGCACTACATTTAACGCGCAGGTGGAAAGCAGCTCTTCTTCTCATAGGTATATGCGCGTAATTTGGATTTTTCCATGATTCGATAGAGAATTTTGATCACTGGAACCCAATCTAATAACAAAAATACTAAACAACTAACGTTTGAATAGTACACTTATGCCACAGAGCACAGTTGTTACTTTAGTTGGTATATAAATTAACAAGTAAATATTGCTAACTAATGCCTACTTGATTATTGAACTTATTGATTGAATTCTCACACATTCTAGTCATTAATGATTATGAAGATGAACTGTTTAACGCACTCAAAACTTCGTACGACCAAAAGCGTTTGTTGAAACGAGAACTTCTGAAGTACGTAGAAGTTGTAGGAGGTATAAAGTTTTCCAAAACCACAAGCATGCCTGTGGTATGACGGAAAAGAATTTTTAACGGAAATTTCATCACAAATTAGTATTCAATAAGTAAAACACGCCAGCTCGGTACCTCTGATAGTTACGCATCTGACTATCAACCCAATGGTTGAGGGTTCGAAAATCTGAAAAAGAATGGCTTCCTCCGGGAGGGATGTAAACAACGGGGCCCGTATGACTACGATGAGTTGCACGGTGAAAATACCTACTGGAGTTGTAAAACCCCGTCTAGCAAGTAATTTGGTGTTTTCATAGAGGGAGTTCTGATATCTCGTTGCATCGAACACTTTTGGCCGTACGGAATTTTGGAATGCGTTAGGAAATTCATAATCATTAATAACTAAAACCTGTGAAGATTCAGCCTTATTGGCTGTTCATTACTTAATTACGCGTCGGTCGGAATTGTTCATTTGTTAATTTAAATGACAACCAAGTGAACTCGAAGTCACGGAACAGAAGAGAGGCATTGCTTCCCTAGAGGAATACTTCCCCCGTCTCTGGAATATATAAAAAATGTATTGTTTCTAAGACATGACATTTAATAAAACCTGACGCTGATATTAACGAATTTGTTCAGCAATGAAGAATACTTCAAAATATAAATTGCGCACAAATGACAAGAGTGTGTCAAAAATATTTAACGTTCGCAAATTTCCGAATGCTGACACCTGATTTACGTAAGGCGGCGCTGGAAATATAAATAACATTTCGAAGAATGCGTTTATAAAAATTATATAGTGTGTTCCCGGATTGACTTCACTATAGAAATAACTGATCCAAAAATTTTTGAATCTCGTTTTGATGTTCTGGGATACCGCCCTGCTTGGTCTGAAAAGAATTTCAAGCACACTTTTAGTTTTTAAAATCCAAGATGGTCATGACTAGAGACCGGATATCTAGCTTGTATGCTTACATTAGAAAATATAGCAGCAACAAAAATTGTATATATCTTCGCAAATCTCGTCGAAATACGCAGTTTGGAAGTATTTTTTTTTTTATGCTTTTTTTGCATATTTAATAATTAATTCTAAACTTTTTGCTGAATAATTAGAAAAAATATTACGAGGAAGCTTTATTTCTTACTAAAAACAAACAGGTCGTAAAACATCTGGCACTAATAAAGTTAATGTTCGCTCACTTTAATAATAATGCTGATACCTCTTGTTACAACTACGGATATGATTACAATAATCTTAATTAAAACTGTAGGAAGTGCAACTCTGCAAGATTGAATAAAAATATCAAATTTTGTTAGGATTTTTGTACAAGTTACCGTGCGTGTGTGTTTGGGTGATTCGTTGTGCGGTCATGAGAATCTATCAGAAAACAATTATATTCTGTGGATGCAAAATGTAGCATATTAGATAACAATAGGGGTCTCAGTGTGTCGCCCCGTTTAAAAAACCTCTTTAAAAGATGTTGCTGTCAGCCATGGGCGTCCGCTCCTATGGGCAAGGAGGGGCGCTTGCCCCCTCCCCTGGATCTTTTAATCGTATCTCGTTTTCTATTTCGGAATGTATTCGTATATGGCTCATATTATAAATTTGTTAGTTAGCCCCTCCCCCCTGGAAATCATTGAGCGAACGCCCATGCTGTCAGCGTGACGTTCGGGTGCATTTAGTGAACATTCTCATAGAGATTTAAGGACTTCCAGCAGGGATGTTCCAGGTAGTACATTTGTACTAGATCTAGTAGAAATGAAAAAAAATTGGTACGCTAGTACCTCAACAGAAAATCTAGTACAATTTGAGACTCCGTAGTTAATTTGCCATTAAATCTTTTTTTAAATAAAATATTCAGATTTGCTTTTAATACTTGCCACTTTTGGAGAAGTGGAAACAGTGGCGACCTTATGCATAGATTAACTAAGAGTCAGATATTTCATTCCCTATATCACCAATGTTCTCATTTTTTTGTCTCTGCGTATTTACATTTGCAGCTTTAAGAGTTTACCACGCCTACTCTTTCACCCGCGTTTTATGAAGTAAGTGGCGTGCGTTTTAAAAGAACATGCTGGCGCAGTAGAGTAGTTTCCAAATCTCGTGGCACACGAAATGCGCAAATGCCGGAGCTTACTGCACAAGAAAGAGACAAAGAAAATTGTAAAAATCATGCCTGTAGGACCGCCCGGCTAAAATTCGTCTTCTGCGCATCGAAGGTCGCGTGCTATGAGATTTGGAAACCACTACACAGGTCAAAAGAGCAAGCTCTGGGAGTTGCTTTGAGAGAGAAAGCAATAGAATCCACAAATTTGTTGAAGTAAAACATCTGACTCTTATTTAATCTGTGAATTTAGTACACAGTGATGCCAATCTAGTACAATTTTTATTTAGAATCTAGCACCTAAATTTTAAGTCTTGGAACAACACTGACTTCTAGTAGCAATCTTAAGATATATATGTCGTC
>VTPC01090587.1:951324-983092 GCA_011009095.1 Ignelater luminosus
TCTTGGCCCAAGTTCATAATAAAAAAAATCATTATCATTGTTTTCTGTTTCGGAAAAACCTTTCCTTTACTCAAAAACATATTTAACCAGTACTATTAAAAATTAAAAGTGACCATTTCTTTATTATGAACTTGGCCCAAGTGCCATTAAAATATTACCTGAAATATTCCCCGTGACATTTTACATTTTTTAAATACAATTGAGAAGTGATCGTGAACTATAATAAAGAATAGGATAATATATTCAAATTAATAAAGTATTTATACAGACGAATCAAACAGTTTTCTTCTTTTTTCTTCTAAGTAAATATAGAGAGTTAGACATCTTCTGGCTCTTTTTGAAACTATAATCACTTTAATCAGTTTCAATACATACTGCGTCATCTATGGACAATTATTTTAACTGCACAAGCAAACCGTGTTCTTTAGTCATAAATTTTGTCAACAACCATTAAAAGATCCGCGTAATTGTTTACCTTGACCAAGGTTCTTTACGATTGTAACTTTTTCATGAATTCATCTTAATATATGTATTTTGTCAAGTTATTATTTACACCCAGTGTTGGGGAATCCACAAAATCTGTGTTAGTAACTAAAAGAAAGGAGAGAATTAACATTCTCTACGTATTTCAATAGCGCGTTTAAGTAAAAAGTGCCTTTTCTTGCAAAGCTTGATCTTGTCACGTTTTGGATTTTCTAAGGTATTATTTCTGAACAGACCAAAACAAGATGCATTATACGTTCAGTCAGACAAAAACAACTCTTTGAAGTATAGTATATAAAGGACAGATAATTTATGTGTACCTATATTAAATTTGTTAAAATACAAACAATAAATCTATTCTGCATTACTATAATTGGGTGCATATCCTTAATCATTTCGTGAAACAAAAATAAAAAGTATTTAAGAAGGATCTAGATACTTTTTGCTAAATCTTAGATCTGTATTTAGGTACATAATTTTCCTTTTCAGTAAGTTTTAATAAGATGACTTTGTATCTGAACTAGATCCATGTTTGAAAAAGTATCTGGATCTGGAACTAGATACTGAGAGGAAGGATCTTCCCCAACACTGAGTGTAAATAATAACTTAAAAAATAATATAAGCATAACTGTACAAAGAAAAGCCGTCTTCGTCCAAAATAGAAATTTACCGATTCTGAATAACGGAGATTTACAACAGGGAATTAGGACGAGAGCTTTTGTGCTAGTCACGTTAGTTGTTTAATTTTATTATGTGCATATACCAGTGATTGGAACAATTACTTTTAAAAAGTAATTCATTACAATTACAAATTTGTTTATTATAAATTGTATAAATATAAATACATCTAATTTTAAATTTTATATTTTGTTCCTTTACGATATTCTATTTTATTATTATTACTATTGTTGTTATTACTGTTATTATTATTATTATTATTATTATTATTAACATGAAAAATACATTAGGATTATTCATGCACTGAAAACAATAATAAGTCAAATATATGCTAATGCAGTTTCCAGTAATGAGCAAATAAGATTCGCCTGCACAAATGAAGAAATACAGCAATAATTACAGGAAACTTGCACAGTAGCTACAGTCCCCTCAACTCCAGCTACGGTCTCCCAAAACAGGTTTCTAATTCTTTACATTGCACTAGCTAACTATAAGAATGTATAAACAATGGTCATATACATTAAAAAAGGAATGACAAACGATTTGAAAAAAGAATAATTCTTATTATAATGCTACATTACTAATAAAACGTATGTCAAATTAGTTTATAATTCACGCTCGAATTTCTAATTTAAGCTTTCTGGACGACCATGATGCAGTGTACAGAGTCCCTTACTTCTACCACGGACAACGGTCATTTCTTAACTAGAACGGTACACTAAAGCACTTAATCCTAAACAGGTCTTTATTCAAAAATTGAACTATATAGTAGGTAATAAGCTTTCGGTAGTTTTTTTTTTAATATTGTCTCTTTCAAATTATAAAACAGTAGGGCAAGTCATGGAAATTTGTCAAATTTCACTCGTTATTAATGACAGTTTTAACAATTGGTAGAGGTCAAGCAAAAATTAATTTTAGGTTATAGCTGTGTTGCCAAATCTGCATTAGCTAAAATTAATTTATTAAAGTAATGTAAAATAATTTCAATAACTTTGCATGATTTAATAGTTTGACAATAAATTGTAATTATGCATTTTGTAGTCATCTTTACTGATGCAAAATTACATTTTTTGATTTGCATTTTAAAACCAGGACAAAACGGCAACATGAGGTATCAACAGCTTCCAAAAACAAAATCTTCAGTTTTACCATTCACCCAAATACCGTGTGATCGAAGAAAAGACCAGTACTATGTGACAATGTTGCTAAGAGAGAAAATAGCGGTTAACAGTTGTGAATTGTAGGGTTAAACCAGTATTCAAATTCTATTTGACATTCCAAAGTGACAGTTATAAGTTAAAATTTGAATAACACAATAGATATTTGCGAAGAACACTGCCACGTTGTACGAGTTTTTTTTTTTTTTTTGGTTGCACGGTATAATTTCTTTTGCTGTGTTGTTAACTTAACAAGGGTAAACCATAGCCTACCCTACTGCATTTTTAGCTTTATCATCAAATATAATATACATGGACTATGTATGTGTGTGTTTATTCAGAAACTCGCTTTGTAACCATAGGGACGTTGCAGTGGAATTACATGCACTTGCCTGTAAAAGTATTTTTGCACGACAACCTGTAAAGTTGGCGCTTTACAACTAGTTGTCTATGTCAAAAGTTGACAATTATAAACATTTGCAATTAATTTCACGTATCGATGTTATAATGGCCGTATCGATGTCGTAATGAAATCGTTATACGTTCCTATGATCTTGGTCAACTTCATTTTTTAATCTACCGTCAATGGTTTTTCTTTATTATTTTCTTTAAAATACGGTCGTGCAAAAAATATTGTATACAACTTGAGTGTAAAGTGTGTTTCTTGAATTCGTAGGGTTTATGGCATTCGCTGTCGCTCGTGCCATAAGCTTTCTGCTCATTCAAAAAACTTCACTTTACACTCTTGTTATATAAATAACTATCTCAAACCGGACCGAGATGATTTTCGTACTGCACCAGACGGGCAACACCTTCGTGCTTTGTAAAAGCGCTTTCTTCGCTAATAGTAGCACGTAATCATGATTAGTGTTTCTAGATGTGAGCATTACTTGTTTCCAAGTACACTAGCATCATAAACTTCCTGGACGATCCGCGGCAAATGAAGTACAGCAGCAGCAGATAGCACGCTACAATGCTACCAATGAGAAAACTCCGGATTAGTTGATAGACTTCGCACGGTCTTAGAACTACTCATGAACATCATAAGCTGCGCTATACGCAGTTTACGAAAATAGGTCGGTTCACTTATACAGGGCAGTAATGATCTATATCTAACAACTTATAACTAACTAACTTTGTAGAACTGCCATGTTACGCCACTGTGATTTTAATGACGTCATACTTGGCGCATTTTCGTTCATGACGTACATGTAGTTCTAAGTCGCATGTTAACCAATCAGGAGTTTTTTCATTGGTAGCAGAATAGCGTGCTACTTGCTCGTGAACACAAGCATTGATCATTACTGCTTTACAAGTCCTTTAACTCTTGTTGAACTAATACTATGCCTTTTTGTATACAAGTGCCACCCTCAATTTATGATAAAGTTGGCATATGGTAACATTCCATTCTGATAGCAGTAACGCATGAATATACACAATCCTATTTTTTTTAAATATTAATTCTATTTTCTTAAGGTTACAACCAAAGCATTCCTTTGAAACTTTCGTAGAAACCCATGCAATTCAACTCATAATTTTAATTTTTGTTCTACGGTATACATTAAATAAAGAATAGTTCATGGCAACCGTATGTTATAGACAGTGCTGTTTGTAGTAGAAGTAAGTGATTTTCGGAATTACCAATATCAATATGTTTTTAGAATCTGCCTTAAATATATTTTTAAATTAACAAAATGGGACTTAAAAATATGACAACATGTTTTTCCATTATGCTTCACTATTACGTAAACACCACTTTTTCTTAATACTTACAGCAATGATTCCACAAATAGAATTAATATCCGTATTATCTACTGGATCTTGTGGTTTCGGTTGATTAAAAAAATTAAAATCGCCTGGAAAAGGTTTATCTGGGGAAGAAGGTCCTTGTAACCAGGGCAGATTGCTTTCCGATGGCCTACAGGCATACGATAAGGTTATTTATATTGCCATTATTATTTTACAGTGATAAGAAAAACTTACGATCCTCCTCCTCCTCCTCCACCACCACCTCCAACTCCACCACCATCACCACCACCATTTCCACGTGGTAGACTTGCAGTTGTAACACTATCAGCCGCTAGTAGTGGGTTACTTGTTTGCAATTCCATTTTAACGGGTGGTGTTTCCGTTGGTAGCCCCTCAGGACATATTGTCCTAGCATTAAGCCTAAATGTCAGTAATTTAGGAATTGGTTCATTTGGATCATACTGTACGTAGAATCCGATTGTTTGGGGTACATTCGCTTTTAAACGAAAGTTTCGATTCTTGATTAAATATTCTTGATTGTCAGTTGTTTTAACTTCCCCAAACCAATTCTACAAAATTAAGATATTATACATTAATAACTAATAGAGGACAAAGAAACGTGAATAATACATACACCTAGCTGTAAAGATGGTCTATCAAATACTAAACGCAACCAGATACCTGATAAGTCCGTCTCACTGAGGAGCGTTACAATTCCAAACCATTTATCTGTTTCGTTTTTTTTTGCCCTCGTAAACGAACAAACGTGGACACGGTGATTGAAAATCATTATTATTTTGCGCAATTATTTGTTCGATTAGTAGGAAAAACACTACTGTTACGAAGGTTTTTAAGAGCGACATTTAAAAAGTTAGTGCATTATTTTATTATTTTTAAACTATTCACTTTTTATTATACAAAATTTAAATCAGACAAGGTCAATATTAAAATTTGGAAAATACCACATGTTGTGATACCTACTCATAAACTGGTTTGTCAAAACAGAAATAAGTGTTCCCTCCTCCCCGACCAGACATGTTTACAATCTACCATCCTTTCCCATCCTTCACCGCGTGCAGCAGCGTCCACCAAACCAACTGAAACCAACTACCCAATCACATCTAGAATGCATCTAGGCCAAAAAGGCATTTGCCTACAGTGGCCTCTACTGCTGTGATTTGACCCGACTTGACTTGAAGTAAGTGTTTGTTTTCTCATGGGAATTTTTGATAACAAAAGTGCAGAGAATTTTTTGGTCATGTTTTTCACAGGTTAATGAGCGATGTCCAAATGTCTGTTTGTTTCAGTCACAACAGGGTCAAATTACAGAATTCGGAATATTTGAATATTGCTAATTAAAAAAAGATCCGTATTGTTGAAGTCGGTTTTTCACATTTCAGGGTACTTACTTATTGTAAATATCATCAACTTTAGTGTGTAAATTAACGAGTGTAATCTAAACTTGCCGTGCGTAATTTAAGACCAGTATTATTAAGTGAAGATAGATTTATGTTGGGGAATTTTATTTATTGTTGGAAAATCAATATTTTAATTTAAAT
Organism: Ignelater luminosus; assembly: GCA_011009095.1. Classification (NCBI taxonomy): domain Eukaryota; kingdom Metazoa; phylum Arthropoda; class Insecta; order Coleoptera; family Elateridae; genus Ignelater; species Ignelater luminosus. The sequence goes on from VTPC01090587.1 coordinate 956,951, forward strand.
CAAGCAACATAAAAAAAATCAAAAAGTAAATAAAAATTTGTTAATTTTTACATTTTTGTTTAATTAGAAACATTAATAAAATACTATTGAAAGTGATCTTTAAAATAATAAAACTTTGCAACCATTTTTACGCCAATAATAATATTACATCCTAGTAATAATTAGAAATATCTAATCCCTGCCGCTGGAAAAACCCGATCTCTGGCGATGACGCTCTCCGATAACTCTATTCAAGAAATTATATCAATTTGCTGATTTGCATAATATAAACAAAAAATCATGTATACTTTTACATAGTCAACTATTGTTAGTAAAGTATGCAGACAAAAATGACTATAAATCATTCTATACTAATTATAAAACAGCGCATTATTTGTAAAAATAAAATATTGAAACTTTAGGATACTTTTTACTTTTAAAATCTTAACTTTTGTTTGCTACTAAAAGCCCAATTCACACTACGCGTGCCACGTACGTGCCCACGCATGCAACTATTGCCTTCTGCATTTCATGGAAGCTGCGTGAAGATGCATGGACCTATTCACACTGAGCGTGCTGGTAGCTTTTTTAGGGTTTTATGGCTTAATAAGATTTTAATATGTTGGCAATATTTAACAGAATAAAAATAAAAACGTCACATGCGCTTTTTCAACGAACTCCGAAGGAGTCGTTACTGAATTTGCGAAGTCTGTCCGCATTTTTGTCAAATTTTGAAATTTTGATTTCAGATTTGGATTCTACATCAAAAACTAAAGACAACGTGGTATCCTCGTTTTTAGATAACTTTTCGGGAACATGGTCAAAATGGCAGCCGAAAATTGGAAAATCTTCAAATTTTTTTTACTTTAGAATCGTATTCGACATAAAAAATAAGAAAAACGCACTTTTAGTTTGTTGATATCACCTCGGGAACATGGTTAAAATGGCCGCCAAAATTTGAAGAAAGTAACAAACAGGAGTTCGTCGTGGTTAGGCCAGCGTATAGATATTGACAAGTAGAACAACTCCAAAAATCTTTTGTTCTTTTTAAACGCCGGCCGGTGACCTTGAACTAAGAGCTGGCTGGTAGTACCGATATTTCGAATTGGTGGCGCTGCGCTTGTATCAGTGGCGTGCGTAGATTTATTTATAGACATTATGAATTACTAGAAAGGCTACAATTGCATTGTTTGTTATTAAATTTCATTTTACCAAATTTATAATGACATTGTATTAAATTAAAGATGAGGATGTAAATCATGCCTAATATCCAAAGAAATCAAATTTATCACAATACATTTTAGATACATTATTGTTCTTGTACACAAACATCTATCTTCAATGGTTACATTTAAATAAATAAAAAAAATAAATTGGTTGTTTTCATATTACTTATAAAAAAATTATTTATTTATACATGTATTATGTACAACTATTGTTTTTTTATCGACAATTACATTAATATTATTTCTCTTGTTTTATAAAATTTAAATAAAATAAGTCAAAATTACATGCAATATGATACAACTGCTAACTATAATAATTAACTTATGGCACAGGTTGAAAATATTTTGTTTCTAAACTAATTACTAAATAATCCAGGAATGACTTATGTTGAATTTCAATTTGTAGTTTTTATATCCATTGATATAATTAACTTGTTATGATTTGAAATGGCTTACTTTCCCACAAACCACATTATATATGAATTTCTGATACTTTGTTAGAGCCGTTGGAACTAATTTAGATTCTGTTTTGTTTTGACGATTGGTTCTCTGTTAAAGTTCAATTTAAAAATCAAAATCATAACAATAGCGCTATTGTTGAAAATAGTCTTGCAGTGGTTGATTAGCAATCTGCAGCTGTTTCTTCAATGACTGAACTTGTTGTAATGAACGAATCTTAAGCCTCAATGCTTTTTTTTCGGTGTCCTCTCACTCAATGACTTGAGGTTTGGATACGCTGAGATAGTGGTGGAGACATATTAGGTACTACGGCAAGATCAAGAGGTTCTGTTGTAGGTGGTACTTGTATATGCACATCAGAATCTGTTAAACATGAAATATGTAAGAAAACATTAACAGTCAATATACGAGCAAACATTATAATCTTACTTTAAGCAACACTTGTTTGTTTATTAAATTTAGAAATAGCTTTAAATTTGTTTCATTTAAATTATATCATTTGAAATATCGTTTATCTCTATAATAAAATAGAAAATTAAAGTATTAAAAAATTCTTAAATAGGGATATTACAAATATTCCTCTTGCAATTTAATGAATTTTAGTAATTATATAAATATATATTTGTGATTATTTCAAAAGTATAAATAATGAATTACTTAACAGTCATCGTTAGATTAGTTGAATTAGTAAATACTACTATATAATATTTAATAAAAGCTTATTCGATATGCATACCTAACAGCACCTGACCTGTACCTTGTTCTCCTGCTTGCTGGGTTATTATTGTTGATATCACATTTGCAGTAAGACATTTCTTATTTCTACCTTTAATGACATGGTCTTCAAAATGGGCTGAGCAGATCTTATAATATGAACTTTGCACCAACACATCTAAATTATTTTGGTACACATTATAGACTTCACTAAAACATGCCCATTCTTCATATCTACAATATTTATTATATCAATACATCATTATAGTTAATCGGAAGTAACAAAGCTTTTGTTTCTTACCTTTGTGTTTATTCTTGGGAAATTGAAAAAAATGTACATTAAACGTTTCGTTATTTGCACGGCACTCTTTCACCATATAAATGCTCCTCAAAGACATATTTGTAAAAATTTACCAGCGCTAAATAATATATAAAACTATGAAAACGTGCACAGAAAACGTGTACGACACTGGTTTAACCTCAATTACTATATGCTGGTAACCTTGTGCTGCGTTTGACCGTCGTGACATCTATTATAGAAACGCGTACTACCAGCCAGCTCGCGTGTTTGTTTCCGAGCTAATTTCCCGCGTTTTGTAAGAGTTTGTCTACTTGTCAATAGCTGTACGCTGGTTAGGCTTTGCATTCCCAGATGTTTTATTTTGAAAAAGGCGCGATTTTGTGAATCTCCGTTACGATTTACAAATTTGGTAGTTATTGGAGTTGGTTTTTGTGTGTTGTGCTTACTTGCTGTTGTATTTGTAGCTTCGATTGAACTTTTTCTTTACTTAGTCATTATTTCTAAGTGGACTTTATATTGTAAATTTGTTGTAATCGCTGTGATTAAAATTGTTTTAGTATTAGGTTAGCCTTTTGAGTTATTATTATTTATGAATTGCACTAACTTTCTCTTGGTTCAGTATATTAATCCTTAATCCGTAAAACTAATATAAATACACATTTTTATTCGTACGAGATACCTTTTGATTTTCTGTTGTATTTACAAATAAGCACAAATAAACACAAAGTTTGCCACAAAAAATGCAGGAAAAATCAAACAAGTTTTAATTTTGTGCGTCAGCACGCGGGGTGCTAACGCATTGACGAAAATAGGTCGAACCAGTTCAAGTTCACTGATATAGGGGAATAATGATCGATTTCTAATAACTTATAATTAACTAACTTTGTAGAACTGCCATGTTACGCCACTGCGATTTTAATGACGTCATACTTGGCGCATTTTCGTTGATGACGTACAGTCAACTCATAAAGTAATGTCGCAAAATTTTTGGTATTTAATGTCTGAATTCATGACAGTTTTTTCTTACGTAATCACTAACTTGATAAACTGATCTTGATTAATCGATTACTATTTATAAAATGCAGAATTTTCCATTAAATGAAAAATTAAACGCTAAAATAGTAAACTTTTTGCGACATTACTTTATGAGTGCGCTGTACATGTAGTTCTTAGACCGCACAAAGTCTAGCACGCTACCGTACTACCAATACCAATCAGGAGTTTTTCATTGTACCACGGTAGCGTGCTACCAGCTCCTCCTTGTCACAACCATTATTTGAAATTTGAAATATGCTTAGGGGTTATACGTAAATTTTGAAATCAAGGAAAAGATTGATGAGATGACCATAAACAATTCATGTGTCTACGAGCGGATAGTACAATATCGTGCTACAGCTTATACAAAGTAGCTTCGTGTACGCGGTGGCAAAGAGTTAAGTTTTACATCTGTACAGTTCAGTGAAAAGTATATTTAATTTTGTTTCTTATCACAATTATTGTATTGAATATAAAACAGTTTGTTTTCTAAAAATGCTTAGTTATAAAATTAGTATTTTTATCTACGACTCTTCAGTAACATAGTCGTTATACGCGTAACCATAAGGATATAATCATACTCATAAAACACTAGTGTATTATGGATTTTATTCACTGACGGTGTTTTGTTGGTTGCCTATTTATAAATATAAACAAACTAGAAATTGTTATAATTTCAAACTATTTATTGTTAGAAAAAAAATTTGGACATCGTCTTCAGAGGATCCTTGTATTCCAGATCTAAAACTCTCTTTGTGAAGATTGTTTACTTTCATTGACTTCTACATATTCAAGAATTTGGACATCGCCTCCCTCAAGGGAGTCCAGCTCCAGATCTTCCTCGGAAGTGTTAGAATTGTAAATAAAACGTCGTATTCGACTCGCACCCACACAGCACAAACATAACCATTAGACATACATAAGACATCCATGGTGGATATCCATAACATCCAATGGATATACATGTATATCCATTACATATCCACTGGACATACAGATGTCCGCTTAATGTCCATAAATATGGATATCCACATGGACATCCAATGGTTATCCAATAGAGATTGCTTTAGATATATCCATTAGATATCTTACACAGTGCAGAGACAACCACTGCATATACATTAGACATACATGATGATTATTAGGTTCAGGCGTTAAAAATAATGTAAAATGAGATCTCATAAAAAAAACAATAAATATCATCATTTAATATAATCATGAAATAGTTATTTATGCAACAAGTGAGTAAAGTGTATCTTTTTTTCACGAGAAGGAAAGTTTGCCGCACGAGCCGTAGGCGAGTGCGCAAATCCGCCGAGTGAAAAAAAGTAATTTTACTCACGAATTGCATACAAAACTTTTTTCACGTTCGTAATAAAAATCAAGAACTACCTACTTCAATAACGGCTTTCTCGATGCGTCACATCAATGCGTTCTAATTTCTGACAAATGCCAGTGGCAGCCTCCTATGTGTTTAAATATTTTGCGTTAAAAAATGACACGTTATGATACTTTTTTTCACTCAAATGCGTGAAAAAATGAACCGTTATGGCACTTTTTTTCACGCTTCTATCGCGATGAAACAAACGCATCCTTTATAAACGAAAATTAATGAAAAATGTTGCACTTTTTTTTCACGAACGTGAAAAAAATAATTATATACAACCTAAAATGTTTTATTGAATACAATAATGTATTTCATGTAATAATTGATACTCCATGTGCAAAGTTTATTCATTCATTATTCACTTCTTCCTCGTTGTCTTTCTCCTCAGCACTTGTTTTCTTACTGTAAAAAAATAATATAAATGTTAGGTTACGTAAGTTTACGGCGATAAAGTCAATAACCACACAATTTTTCTTTATTATTCTAGACGTCGGTACAAGAATAACAAATTAAAAACCGACTTCAAAATTTCACAATCACATATCATAAAAATTATAAATATAAATGATAAGAAAAAAACTTACCTTACCACACTGTCACGTGTGTGCGGTTTGCATGTGCCAGTATATAGGCGCGAGTTTCAAAAGGAAAGATTTTGCTCAATTCAGGTTTTATCAGATTTATAAGTTAGTTTAATAATTTCACTTGATGTTAAATTATACTTGGCAAATAAATGAGAAGTCCTACGTGGCATGACATTAAATCGATTTTTTAATTTTTACATGAAACATTAACAAACCTCAGTAATTCAATATTTGTCTTTAAGCTTACGGAAATATAATAAGGTGAAGGAAAAGTTAAGATAACTTAAAAGAGAGTAATATCAAAGAATATTTACCTTATAAATATTCTTTGGTAATATTATATTTTATACATATTTTGTCTAAACAGATCTCTTAATTCGCAGTAGTTTCTAAAAGCTGTTTTACATTATACTTTTTTTCGTCTAGAACTTTGACTAAATTCAAAACTAGCTCGACTTGGATAATGTAAATCAGAACAATCACTTCCAAGTTTTCATGCTAGATTCTAGATTTAAAACTAGGTTCCGTCCTATTTTTCAGCCAAGTTTGTATACTAGACCTGCGCATTAGAGCGATTTTCAGTGGTACCAATATTTTACAACTAATAACTTTGATGTGTTCTTGATCTCTGGAATCGAAATTTTTTATGTATTTATAATATACTGTTGGCGACATTGGCAACAACTTTGGCAGCTACCTTTAAAATATCCTTAATAGAGGCGAGAAATTTAAGTTCAATATAGTATGCAATCTAGTATAGTAACTAGTTTAGTAAATAGTTTAGCCGAAAAAAGTATAATGTAAAACAGCCTTAAGAATTTCTTTATGGATGTTGATGGATATCTACTGGATATACATTAGATATGGAAAATAGTCGTCATGAATCAGTGTTTATATTTATTTCAAACTATGTTTTTACCTTAAATCATATATACTCCGTAGATAAAGCCTTCTGCATTTAGCTAATGCATTTGGTTTGTGCCAACATTCAGTCATTGTAGCGCATGCGCAATAAATAAATCTCGTAACTTCAAAAATCATTGGCGTACTTACGCGAATTTCCAATAGGGGCAACATAAATATGTCAAAAGGCAGCATTAATGTTATTTTTATTTATTCTTGTATCTATAAATTATTGTATGACCCAGGAACAAAGAAAAATAAATTTAGAATACAAATAAAACAGTTATTCATTAATTAAAAAATGTTCTGTGAAAAACACCTATAAAATACAGAATTAAAAGTGGAAAAATATTTATAACGAAAACTCCGAGTGAAAATATGATTTTCTCTGATTTACAAGACTGTATAGGCCCTGCAGTATACAGAATACTAACTAAACAAGACTTCAGGTCATTTTATGTTGCATTTCTTAGTTCTACAAATTTTACTAATCAAGTTCAAATTCAAAAATTCAAAACATCAATTTAAATTCTATAGGCATATTCTACTGTCATGATTAAATTTTAATATCCTCTAACTACTAGGGCAGCTGATTTTGTCCTTTTTCTTGTTATTAAGATCGAAAAATGCTATATCGTTTTATCTTAATCATGATGGTAAAACATGGCTTTTATATCTACTACTGGATTTCCAAATTGTTAGACAACCTAAAAGCAGATTGTAAATACATAAGCAAGAGAATTTCAAATTTATTGGGGAATTTAAAGGTAAGTAGGAATTTATAAGAACAAAGCAAACAAATTAAATATGTTTATTCATTATTGAAGAGTATTAAATGGTTATACATTTTTCTTTTTATTACAGATTGTTTATTTTCTAATGCAGTTTTACTGTGGTGATGTAGTCTAATCTTTAAATAGCTTTTAATAATTACATCTATTAGTTGGGATCTGTGATCATTTAGAAAAGTGTGTTCAAGAATATGCTCCTGCGTAGTTTGTGAAAAAAAACTGCAAATCACAACACTACGTATGCTTACGGACGACACTGCTTTTTGAACAACGCAAAATCGGGGAAAACATACTGCGCATGTCTTATAATGACAAGTTGATGTGAATGTTGGCACAAACTTGTGGCTGAAGGCTTTATCTACGGAGTATATATGATCTAAGGTTTTTACCAACTAGAGATGATAATTAAACAAGATAGATCTACGAACATCCTCATATCATTATTTATTTTTCATTTCAATATCCACGAAGGATATCCATTAGATATACAGGCAACATTCTTCATGGACTGGATATAATATGGACATTATGGATATCTATTAGACATACATTAAACATTTTGTGCTGTGTGGGCACATTATGAGTATTATTCACTCGGATGATTTACCTGATCCTCTTGAATAATAGCCTACATTATGTGCTCGTTGAATAATATACTATTATCTACCTCTTACTGTTTTTGAAAGAGCAACGTGTTTCCATACTTTTTAATAGTAAAATCTCTGACAAAATAATAGCGATTATCTCCAAAACCTTTTAAGATAAGTATAGCAATCCTTATATTATTGAATTCGCCTTAGAAATCCCTATCGAAATATGGAGTAATATACAGGGTGATCCATTTAAAGAAATGCAAGATGGTGGCCGTACGAAAAAACAATTAAAGATTTGATCTTAATTCTCTTTGCAAAATATGGCAAACAATGCCTACTTTAAGAGCTCCAGATTTCATTTGTCTATCTCTTACCGTTTCTGCGGGGGTAACGTGTTTCCATACTTTTCAGCAACCCTCTATGTACCTTAAGAAGTGACAGAAATTATACACCATCTCTCGTTATTGAAGCATTCCGTGCTCAAATCAAAACTGACAAATTGTTTAGTTGAAATTTTTGAGAAATATAAATTTAAATATTTTCCTTATATTATTATTAGTTGCCTGGGCTTTTTATTATTAAAATTAGATCTATAACGAATTTGCTTTTGACAGAACATTTAAAATAATTTCTATGTAATATTTAAATTTATCAAAATAAATTGCTTGCCCATAAGCATCCCTGTAAAATATTCACTTTGAAATTGAACGTTCTTCGTTAAATGTTTGATAAGAGAGCGTGACACTTTTTGTGTGTAGCAAATAGTACTTGCAGTTACAGTATTTATTCAAAATTTACATTTTTATGTAATTCTAATTGTATTATTACTTTGAATCAATAAAAATTACATAAAGGGTCGATTTAATTTTCCCGCTGGCTATTTAGTACCTAATCCAAACTGTGGATGGCGACCATCATAAACCGATTGTTGTCGATAAAGACGTGATTTTATATACCTATGCAAATACGTCAAAGACATCAAAAGTGGTCAAAGGTTGGAGAGTATTACTTTAAAATTTTAATTAATTGTTGTGTTTTTGTTTGTTGTAAAGGAATCTTTACAATAATACTGTAACATTGCCCTGGCAGTCTTTAAAGGCTAAAGATCGTTGGAAAATGTTCTAATCTCAATTTTAACTATCATCTGAGACAAGAATTTAGTGTTGAAATAAATAAATAAAATGTTGCTAGCTTTAGGAAGACTTTCAGCATCAGTTACCAATGTAGTGCAGTAAGTATAATAAAAATGAACTGGGTGTAGAAAGAATTTGTTTAATTTTATTCCAGATATGCTGGCACACGCTTATTGGGGGTTACATCAAACTTCCATTCTCTAGCTGTTGAGAATCCAGTACTACCCAAGCCTGGAGGATTGTTTAGTATTGCTGTAAGATACAACATACGTAATCACTTCCCTAGGCCTTGTGAACGTAAAAGAATTAAAAGACATGGTTGGAATAAACGAATGTCAACACCAGGTGGTCAGAGAATAATAATGCGAAGGATATTAAAAGGAACACATATCTTAACACACTAGAATTTAATAATTAGTGTTTAAAAAAAATAGTTGTTTATTTAAAATAAAAAATAGGCAAGGATATGAGTATTACACAATTATTTTTTATCACCAATTCAAAATTGATATTTTTATTAAAAGTTTTTATTTACAATTAACTTGTTCGCATTGCACGACGTATCCAATCTAAATATTTTGCAACATCTGTAAAAACTATATAATTGCTTGTATCACATACAACATTTGCATTTTGTAATGCTGCACTCAACGAAATAACTCCACGAAGTTGCCAGACTGAGTTTTGTCCACTAGTGCCGGTTTTTGGGAATACCATACCACCTCCAGAATCACCAGTACATGCTGAAGTACCTGTAGAAATTATTATGTAATTATTGATGCATTATAGAAACTAATAATTTATTACCATTTCTAAAACCAGCACAAAATGTTTTGGTTGAAGTAAACCGCGAGAAGAAGTCTCTATTTGAGAAAATGCAAGTTTCTGTAGATACAACTGGCATTTTTGCTTGCATTAAGTTTTCAGTTACAGTTCCAGTTTGATCAAAACCCCAACCAACAACAGTACCTGATAAAAACAGAAAATAGAGAAATTAAATATTAAAACAAAATTAGTTTCATTACAGATATCTTCTGATAAAAGAACGAGATTTTTTCAAATTGACACAACCCAACAAAAATTATTGTGAACTCATAGCATATTTATTTCACTAACCAGGTACCTTTTTTTGCAATTTCAGGTAAGGTAATTGAGAAAAACATTATTATTAAATTACATACTGCACAGATAACACCAGATAGGTTTTTTTGTCTTATGTGAAGATAATTCAAAATTTAAAGAGGACACTGGTCACGTCTTCTGTAAAAATGATAGTTTGAACATACAAACTCAGTTTTTCTTTTAATACCCAATAATACAGCATGAGTAATCCTGAGACTGGTTGAATTTCTATTATAAAGATACACATTTTAATGACACAATCACCCTCCAGAATCCATTTGTTGAAAAACAATGACATCATCGTAAATTTTTTGAAAAGGAAACGGTCTGATTTTTTTTGCGATTTTAATAGACCCTATTATTGCCCAAACAAATGGTGTAAAAGTTTCTGCAGTTTACATAAAAAAAATTTACATGTATGCTCATTACCAGAAAATTCGTGACCGGCAATTTAAACATTTACTGGGCTAATAGTTTCAATTAAATGGTGTATTTGTATACCTGTTGTTGGTACTGTCAGTTAAGCAAAATGAGCAAAAAAATTGAAACCATATAAAAATTTTTCCATACCTCAAAAATCCGAGATTTACTTAACTGTTACTTGAGAATTCTCAATGTACTTTTAATCCTTAAAACAGATTGTAAGTAAAATACAAAATGCAATGCAAACCAGACAATATTACATTTAGGGACTCTAGATAATATAACTTACAAGATAGGAAATTTGCTAGATAATTTTGAGGTCATCCTTTATACAGTACGAACGCCAGCAGTGGAGTGCTTTAAATAAAAAATTCTCTGTGCGCCTCAGCCCAGCTACGTCAACTGTATTTCCCAATGGGGCATCTATTTGAATGATTTTCATTTTTTCTTTACCCTCACCCTTAACCACCGATGGCGTCATCAATTTCTTTTTTAACAGCAACCCCTATTTTTTCTTACAGATTCTGATTTTCTTAAAAATTATGCATATGGCAAGCATACAATTATGACAGTGGCGCCCTAGGAACACCATCTGGGGGGAGCAATTGTATTGACTCAAAACTGTCGCTTTATTAATAACTTTTGTGTTGGCTAGTTATTAGTTGTTGGAATGAAATCTTGGCTGATCAAAAGAATGCTGATACACAATAATCATCAAAGTATGTAAATAATCAGTTGACAAATATTATAAAACAATAAATTTTGTAATTGACAATTTGCTGACAGTACCCAATTTTCTATCCTTTTATCGTTGTGTGTTGTTATCTATTAATTTAATGTAAATGGTGCATTATTTAACCGAAAAACAAAAAATTGAATTTTGATTATGAGGGGATACGGAGATAGGCAATGCACTCAAGAAAAAGTTTGCAAGTTATTCAACATAACATATCTCTATCGGACTCCCATAAGTAAGCAAGATTGAAAGAAAGTTTTCTGAAAGGGAGCATGTTAGTGTGATCCCCAACAACACCTAAATGTGCCAGAAGATGTGGAATTAAATATTCTGTTGGAAGTGCAAAAAAATCCTTACAGCTCTGCTAATAATAATGTTAGTCAAACGTCTGTTGTTAAGTGTTTAAAAACCATAAATGGCATCCATACAAGGCCAGTTTAGTTCAAGAACTAAGCAAAGATGATCCGGACCATAGGCTTCAGTTTTGTGATAATATGATGGAAAGATGTAATGCTGATCCTAATTTTGTCAACGGAATTATCTCTTCTGACGAAGCGACGTTTTGTCTTAACGGGGCAGTTAACAAACAAAATTTTCACTATTAGGCACCGTAAAACCCACACTCAATATCCCGAAAAATTGAATGTTTGGACGAGCATTATTGGCAATAGAATTTTAGGTCCCTATTTTATTGAAGGAACCTTAACAGGTGAAAACTATTTCGAACTTCTGAGAGACCATCTCATTCCTGCTCTAGTTGAGTTGTATCCAGATAATAAAGAACCCAATATTCCTAATACTACTTTGTGGTACCAGCATGATGGAACACCCCCCTGATATTGTGTTTCTGTTATGAACTATTTGAATCAAGTGTTTTCAGGTTACTGGATTGGGAGCCGAGAGGCAATTGAGTTGCCGACTCGGTCTCCTGATCTAGACTTTTTTTCATGGGGTCCTTAAATGTAAAATCTATTTTAATAAACCAAATTCTATCGAAATGTTAATAGAAAGGATTCGAAACGAAATCTGAATGATTACCCTAGATATGCTTTGCAAAGTGTCAAATAAGTTTATCCAAAGACTTGCCTTTTGTCAAGAAGTACATGGGTCCCAGTTCGAACACTTAATTTGATAGTTGGATTTTTTTTTTAATTTTATAGTTGTAATATTTTGTAGTTTGATATTTTAATGTAATTGTTTTGTTTCTGTGTTTAATATTTAAAACTGTTTACTTGGCTTCGTTTGTTATTTATTGCATATTCTTTCTATCTGAAATAAATCAGTTAGAGTAAGGGTGGGGGTAAAGAAAAACTGAAAATCGTTTGAATAGATGCCCCATTGGGAAATAAGGTTGATGTATCCGAAGATTTTGGCCTCAGATGCACAAAGAATTTTTTATTTAAAGCATTCCACAGCCAGCGTTTGCACTGTATAATATTAGCAATGTTCAATTATTACTAACAAGTGGTATTTCTCAAGAAAGTTGAGTTTTTATTGTAATGGAATGATGACCTTTTTCATTTGTTTGCGTCTTTGTGAGCTACAACTATTTTATTTATGTCTGCATATTGTTCATTTTAAATTCCACTTTGTTTTACTCTGAAAAGATGGAATAGATTTCGTATAAAGTAGGCCATATTCTTAATTTTGTGTTTCCTTATCAGCTGTCTGGTGTACCTACACTATTTCTTGTATGGCCACTCAGTTTAATTAACGATGTATCAGAAAATTGGCGCAATAGCAATTCTTTGTTATGATTGTATGTTATACACAGTATAATGTTTGAACAGTAGAAATCAGTTGGCACACATCTTTGCTTTACAACATATTATATTTTTCATCTTTTATTATCTGTCACAGTGGGTAACATTTTAACTTGGAGACCAGGAACACGTCTTAAGGGAACATTTTCTGATTGGTTCAGTTATTTATAGAAATAATGTAGAATTTACATAAGTTTATATGGTACAGTCTGCAACATTAGTAATAAGACTCAAGAATGGATGTAAACACAAATTTGAGAGAACAAAGTTCCAGACCACCGATCGATAATGCTGCAGATAGATGCATACATATTATTGGCATGAAACCTTGTTCTCTCAATTTTGTGTTGTCTTTAAATCCATTCTCGAGTCTCATTACTAATGCCGAAGACTGTACATTTATAAGGTAGTTTTATCTTTACAATGTAACATAAAACCACAATTTCTGATGTTCAAAAGGAAATCCCAACATTCTTTTGCAAAAAAGAGAAACTAAAAACGAAAATATCTTCTTCCCCTCCTACCCAAAGATTGTGTACAATCTGTAGCAAATTAAATGTGAATTGGAAAGATCTTTTAGTCTTTTAATATGTATAGTGAATTGCTGAGATTATGTATTAAATACATATTACAGATAACAGATAACAGAAGAATATAATGTAACCCTTTTGTAAAGTAATTGTAGGTAGGTAGAGGGTGCAGCAGAGTGTACTAAAAGTATATGAACCATAATAATTGGTCATTGTAGAAGTGACGTCTTTAATTTACAACCATTTGTAAAACCAATTGAAGTGTTAAGCATAACCTGAAGCATACTGTGCAACTAGAAATAAACTAAACAGCAATTATTAGGCAATTAAGATCCATCCTATTTACATTTAATTTGCCAAAGATTACTTGACAAATCTTTCAAGATCCAGCTAATAAAACTCAACTAATCTTAATACTTGGTGATCTCCGATTTCATTGAAACCATCTTATCTACATAGTTGACTAACCTGATGACCTCAAAATATTTAATCAGCATTCAACTAATACAGTAGTTAGGAATTTCTAAGTCCTTGACATGGTGAGTTAATTATTGGAATTGGATCAACTAAATAGTTTTGGGGTCTCTTTCACAATGTAACTTAAATTGGGTTTTTTTTAATAGAAAATCACAGAATCTAATGATTTACAAGTAAATTGTAATGAATTGTTGCTATACTTTGCATTTCATGTATATACTTCAAAACATGGTGGACAACCAGTATACTGGCCTGTATAACACATATTTTAAAAGCTTCAGTCAGGTCTACATCGAGTTCTGGTTGCTCACACTGTTTCAGTATCTACCCATTATTACCTTTTTTTTAATAAATGCAGAATTTATAAACATAGCTTGTAGTATTAGTTATTAAAGATTCTCATTATCAATTGCCCAATAATTAAACTGATTATTTTAACAGAAGTTTATATCAAAGGTAGTGAGTAAGGATTGGAGTTTAGGTCATCATTTGAAAGATGGCTTTTAGGAAGAATACATTTTTGACAATCAAGTTTCAAAATGAAGTTTTACAATAACAGGGTTAGATGTTTTGGCAATTGACCAATTAAGCCTGCAAAGTAAGATACAATAATATTATGCATGAAAATTTGATAACATCACCCAACACTCAAATTCACATCTGGTTTTGATGTCATGACTACCTGATCTCTGGCCCTTAGTAATAAGAAAATAACCTTACTATTTATAAAATTGTAATTAACAGTTAACACTATAGTTTTTTTCAAAGCAATATTTATTCAAGACAATATTGAGGTTAATTTTAATAAAATCAGCTATTTTGAAATTGTAGCTATGCAACAAGGCTATAATTAAGGGAGAAGGACGCAACATGTTTGAGAGGAACCTGATGTCTGTTTTGGAATCAAAGATCCAGGACCCCCAATATCTGTTAATTATTTGTATTCATGAAATAAAAGTGCATGAATTTTTTTTGTTATTCATATTGTCTTATATCTGTTTATAGGAAATCTGGAAACCCTATTTAAATCCCTCTACCCCAAAATTCAATCTTAGTATTATAGCCTTTCTATACATAACCCAGTATCATGAATTTTCAAACAAGTCCCAAATCATGACACTGTTTGAAACATGCACACATGAGGAAAAAGGGTAATATATCTTTTCCATCACCAAACATCTTTTTTAATTTAGTCTGCATTCTTGCTGTCATATGACTGGATGGGTGAATGCATTCAAAATTTTATTTACATTTTGTTTTTCATATATTTAAATTGAATGATAAGGTTGTTTTATTTTTCTGAGTATCAAAGAACATTTCCTTTGCTGCTCATTAACAAATATGCCTTCTTATATGCACAACACAAAACTGGATATGGCTCTACTTAATTTTTTCTGTGGAATTGCTGAAATCTCTGCCCAAATTCATTTACATTAGTACTGTTAAAAAAAAACTTCCATCCTTTGTGAATAGTTCAAGATAATTTTGTGATACATAGTTGGAAAAATAAATAAGTTGTTGGATTTTAAAATGTATCCATAGTCAATGCCCCATTGTTGAAAAATTGTAAATAACTGAGCTAATATTTAATTCCATGCTATCCAAATTTTGTCTGTTTAATTACTAGATTAAATATAAAGAAATTACCTAATTTTTCTACAACAGAGTTTAGATTACTATCCTCTTCCCATAAACAAACACTTCTTACAAAATCACTAATCTGAACAGGACTATCCAATTCCAGCACGGCAAGATCATTATGAAAATATGTAGCATTATATTCCGGATGTGCAGTAATTCTTTTAACAGTTTTGTCTTGCACATTAGAACTGGGCTTAATCAGATTGTATTTTCCTGCAACAAAACATAGAATTCTTTTCAACTATGAATAGTGTATAAACTAGTCAGTCTGTTACCTAAATAAACTGTAAGTAACTCTGGATTAACAGGAACTCCAGTTTTTGGCTTAGTAACACAATGAGCAGCCGTAATAATGTGCTTAGGTGAAATTAGACTTCCGCCACAAATATATTGTAAATCTAAACCTTTACTGCGATAAAGCGCTGCATGCCAAGGCCATTCACCTTAAAATAATTTTTATGAACTGTTTTCGAGTGCGTACTATTTAAAATACCTTCAGTAGTCGATTGTCCATAAGTAATCAGTGGCCTTGCTGGTATCTTAACAGTTCCGCAACTTTCTCCTTGAATAGAAGATGATATTGTGGGTATAATTTTGATCCTGGATGGAGATAAATCTCCACCATAAAATTCTTCATCGTTGTTACCTGAATCTATAATTGATGGAGTCGGTTGAATTACTGGCCGTGATGGTTCTGTTACTTTGGTATTGCTGATGTACCATCTTTCTGTTGTTGTTGCAGTTTCCGTACTGGATGTTGTGCACACTGGTCTACCATTCAATTTAATGCTTTTAACTCTTGGAATAACACCACCTGCATTATATTTCACAAAGAACCGTATCCTGACTGGATCACGATTAGCTTCTAATTGATAATTTTTATTTTTGATTAGAAAATCTTTGTTATCTTCTGTCGATGCATCTCCAAATGAATTCTAAAAGAAAAATCATTTTTAAACTGATAATATTTAAATGAGGAAATAGCTTAATATTAAGAATTTTTAATAAAATCTATAAAGTAAATAACATAATCACAATTAATTCTAAAAAGCGCTATTGAGAAAGCCTTACTCCAAGAAGTTCAGCACGATGATCGAGCAGTATTCGTATCCATACTCCGGAGAGCGGTTGTGGAGAACTTAATAAAATCTGACCATACCAGACGTTCTCTTGGTCTTGTCTTGATTCATACACAAGAACATCTGGGCACGGAGAATGTTCTTGTGCTTTTGTCAAGCCAAACAAAATGAAAAATATTGTTACAAGAAGTACCATTTCTGAAATATAAAAGAATTTTTGTAAGCTTTAGAAAAGTTAAAAGAATATATTTATTAATGTGAGATCATTAATATGTCATTAGTATAGTTGTAAGAATATCTAATTATATTACAATTAGTAAATTATATGACAGTGATATATAAAGTTTCATACCAAAACTAAAGCATGAAACCTTTTCTTTGGGTAATGAAGACTTTAATTATAATCTCAAGTTTTAACAAACAAATTAATTGAAAGAAAATATTTGATAGTGATAATCCTTGAGCTTTGACCTTTTAATACAGAAATGATGTAGTTTAATTACTGGATAAACAATTTTGGGGTTTACAGTATTCATACATTTTCAGAATTCTCTTGCTTTACTTTGGCATTTAACAAAGTAACCAACACAAAAAAAACCCATTTTAGAAAATTTATTGTTACAAAGATATTGTGCAGCACGAGATTAAATAGGCACCAATAAATATTGACACATAAGAAATTTCCTATTAAAATGCATTAGTATTCAAACAAAAGTTTTCCTAGTTTTTATCTTTGTTTACTAATTTATTCACATCCTGTTTATTTCTGTATTAAAAATGAACCTTTTTATCCACTACTGAAAAAGTATTCTTACCAAGAGAAAAAACTGTGATTACTTTATTAATCCTCGATTGCTTGCATATAGTTATTCTTCAACATAAAACCCTTTTTGCTATCTTTTTTCTTATTTACACTTTTTTACTGTTATAGACTTGCCACAAACCTGTTTATATTAACGCACATGTACATCAGTGGAATTTCCAGCTGCACTTGATTTTGTATGAGATGACCTTAATTTAAATTCCTAGAAATGGCGGCAAATATTAAAATTTTTATCATCGAAAAGAACCTCACTATATCAGCATATGATCAATCTGTATCAGCTACTGTTTAACAGATGACGCTACTAATGTTAACTATTGTAAAATATTTAGTTTTTGTATTTTTATATTAAATTCATAAAAATACAAATGATAAAACTATTTGATTTGTTTTTTATTATTCTTATAAGATAATTTTATATTAATACGTAGTAAAGTTTTCATCAACAAATTAAATTATTAAAAACTGATTTACGGCGACATTCCCACGTTCAGTGACTAAATTTAGATTGTTATTTTCAAGATATCTTGTTTTGCAATTTGAACTTTCTACTACATTGCCTGCGAATCTAGCCATTATATGTACTGAACTTAAAGTTTCTTTTAGTTTGTTACTGAAATAATCATTGGAATGTAGCTAGTTGTGTGGCTTTGTCCTTTAGAACGAGGTCAAGCTGGGTTGCGTTGGTAACTCGAGCTCGGATTGGTCGTGTAAAGCATCAGACGGGGTGCGATTGGATGTATTTCCGTTGCCGTTCAATATCTGACGTTCCCAGGGAAAGCTCATTTGTGATCTCATCGCTAAAGAGAATAGTCGGGTACCTGGTTTATCATGAAATATGCGAAGAAAAATCTAAAATTTCTGTCCCTTATACATTGTAGGAGACAGATTTAAAACAGTGACTTGAGTGACTTTTATATGCCATTTCAATTACATTTTTCCGCCTAGTGAACTTAAAATTAGGTTGAAAATGGCACTCGTATGTGATCTTAAAAGGTTTGCATTATTTTTACGACAGCAATTACACAAAAAAAAACGTTTCCGAGGCCTGAAATATGTTAAGATTATTACAGGATCGATAAAATACGTGAAATATTGATTCGCGTCGTTCTTTCCTAGGGCGTGGCATCCTAGAATATAGCTTGTACAGCAAAAATACCGTAAATTCTCAAAAACGTTCAAATTACGTTGCAAATTGTCTCGAGATAAAAAAAAATGCTTCTCCTGAAAACACGCTGTCATTTTGGAATTTTCCACCCGTCAAAATGACGTGGCTGATCTACGTTTTAAATTTCCCCATCGTTAAAAATGCTACACAAAAGGTAATTCGATATTTTCTCTTGTATACTCGACTCCCGATAATTTTCCTTATCGGTCCTAGGTAATGTTAGCATATTTCCTCGTTACGTAAACTTTAAAAGCTATAAATAGCTTCTACAATGATAAATATAAATTGTAGACTAAAATGGCCTCTGCTCAGGGCTGTGTGCTAAATCTAAATTTAGCGTACTAATTTGTTGGTACGTTGCTGAATGAATCGAAGCTTGTGGATGTTGATTTCTCATCATATTTTTCCTTTTCTTTTGGATAATTATTACTATTTGAAATATTTCAAGCGTATGCAATTTTGAATTTCCTTTTTTGTTTTGATATTGCCTATTTGTGATTTTAGTGCTAATTTTTTTTTTTTATTAAAAATTTCAGAAACGTGGAAGGCATTTTGTAGGTGATATTTCGCTATACTTTTTGTTACAGTTAATCTTTTTATTAATAATAAAATATAATTAATTTTGGAGGTTTAGCACACAGCCATAGCGAACAGTATGCTGGATGATGAGTATATACTTGCAACGAAATTAGTTACTCATACCCCCTCTATGAACAAGTAGCTTCAACTTTGCTATTGTGCCGATAATACAGATATCTTCGCGTGTCCTTAGATTTATATTATCAAAAATTTTACAAATAATTAGTACTCAAATAACATACTCATTTTTTTATTTTGCATTCTTTAATCCTGATAGCAATACTAACAATATTTAAACGATTCAATGTATAAGGTATGGTGTAGGTTATGTTCATCACAATTTGACAAGCAACAAACACGAGAGGTTTCCCATTGTGATTGATTCTATTAAATTGTTCTAAAATGAAGCAACAGAAGATTTTAAAATATCCTTAGTATACACCCAACTTCTATGAATCGAATCCATTGTAAACTTGAGTTTATTAATTTACTGTTTTTAAACATATTTTCGTTCTGTTACTTCCTGTATCTTTACACTTAAAATAATTGCTGAAAACTACTTATTATCTTTGCCACTTCGTTATTACCTATAACAGTTTAGGGGACTGTTTTTTAAGCTCTTTGAGCAACTAGATTTTCTCATTTTAAAGGAGGATGCCCATAAGGGTCTATTGGTTTTATAATAACAAGTCCAAAAGATTAAACTTGCTCAAAAATATTTGTCTGCCAGTTTAATGTTGATGGCTATCCATTTCTAAACTGTAGCATTGGTTTTTATGTTCTTGCAAAAATAAGAGAAATTAGGTCTCAAAGTGGTGTTTTGATGAAGATAAAGATTTTCTCAAATTTATCTTATAATTTTATAGTATATATTTTTTTAATGAAAATAATGAGCCTAATATCTGTGGATGAAATTAATAGCAAACAAAATAGGCACAGAATTATACTTGAAGCTGATCAACTGTCAAGGCTAGACTCGATACAATACAAAATTTGTTGTCAGAATACTGCTGTTTTGGATGCAGTTTTTCTGGCATGCATTGGTATTATATAAAAATAAATGTTACACTTTAGAAACATATGACATCAATGTTTTTTGTTTGTTTAGTTGTTTTATTTATCAATGAGTTGATCTTCTCCCTTATAGACACTTCTCCTTTGTAGATGTTTAGTGCTAAGCAACACTACTTACACTTGTTTTATAAAATCACATATAGTACGAAACTGCTATTAATATGTTTCAAGAACTACAGTACAATAATTTTGATATTTTGATCTTAAAAATTTGTAGCGATAACATTCAACCACAACAAGAACCTAATAAGGAGGAACCTTCTCCTGCAACAGATCCTAGTCCAACTACATCTCCTCCACCAGCAGCACCTCCACCAAATGAAGATCTTGAAGATGGAGAAATAGAAGATGATGATGATGATGATGAGATTCCTGAACCTGCAGCTACAGAACAGACTCTTACAAATACATCAGAACCATCACAAACGCAATCCAACTCTGTTTCTACACCAAACAATAAATTTACCTTGAATGAAACTAAATTCAGTCATAATAATAGACCTGGTGGTCGTTTTGATCGACCTGATCGACACAATATTCGATATGAAGATCGAAAGAGAGGGCATTTAACAGAAGCTGAGAAAAGTGTTATGCACTTACATAAGATGGAAAGGTTAGAAAGGTTAGAGAGGGAAAAACGGGAGAGGTACAAACGTGAGCAGGCAACAGTTACTGATGATTTTGCTATTACTATTGAAAAGGCAATTGCAAACGTTTTGAAAAAAGACAAGAAACAGATAAGTGAAGATGAAAAGGAAGAGGAAGAGAAACGAGGGAAGAAAAGGAAAAAGAAAGATAAAGATAAAAAGAAGGTTTGTATTTCTAACATAAAAAACATATTTCGTAAGAAACTGCTATATTCAAAGCGACATAAGATTAATGTTTAAGTAGAATAAGTTATAAGAAAATCACTCATGTGAAAATCTTTTAATTTATATTTAGTAAGAATTTACAAGAATAGCCATACAAAATATCTTCACTGATTTCACCTCACTTCACTGGCTATAGAGTGAAGAAGCAGCTAACTTCAAGTCATAATCGTAATGGAACAAACATACATCTGTGCACCAACAAACAGTCAAATTATTGAATCTTTAGCATTATGCTGTGCTTTGATATCCGTGACTTGAAAATAATGCTGTTTTCTCTGTCTTAAAAAATGTACAGATGTGTGTTTATTCCATTGCAATTATGACTTGAAGTTTCTTCACTGTATTGAATATTACTTCATTGCTGGTTTCATAAAAAATATTCCTTTAATGACTACATTTTGAATTTAGCAGTTATTTTTCATCTACAAGATTTTTATATAGATGGCATAAAAAAAAGTTTAAAACTTAGGTATCGCTATAAGTCTTTATTCTATTTTATATTTTATGTAGAGGGTGTTCTGCAAATAGCTGCGAAAAATTTACAAGCATGTAAAAGAACTCTGCATACCTTCAACTTTTTTCTAAAAATACACCATTTCTGAGATTTCTTTGCATTTTTAATCTCTCAGGAACAACGTAAGATATCAAAATGAAGTTTACTGCATGGTGTTTACTACTGTGTGTATTTCCATGGTTGATACCACCGTCATGAACAGAGGTGTAAGATGGTACAAGCACATCTCTCTTAAGAATTTATGTTATGCCACTTTGGTTTTGAGATCACTTGTGGATTTACAGATAATTTAAGGACAAAGAGTGTTCTTATATCTTTTTTGTTATGTACTGTTTTCAAGTAAAGTCAGATTTTCAGAAGTCTTACAATATCGAACATCAATATAAGATTTCTTGTTCTAATATCTCTGAGCAGTATATAGGTGAGCTAAATTGCATATGGAGATGGACGGTGACACTTGGGATGCATAGTATAAAACAATAAAATTTCATATATCTCAAGAATGAGAAGTTGTAGCTTGCTATAAGACACAAGAAATTGTCGTCACATCTCAGGAAAATGATACATTTTTAGAAAACAGTTTACAAATGTTTTATGCTTTAGTTTCACCTGCTATTAAATGTTTCATAACTATTTGCAGGACACCTTGTATAGAAAATCTACAGTTCAAAGAAATCTTTTAAATATGGGGGAAATCTCTCTAGTCAATCGTAAGATTACTATCAAAATCAGCATATGAAATTTATTAACAGTAATTAGAATTATTATGGTGTTATTCAATATTTTTTTTAAAGAAGTAACAAGACTGAAATTTATATTATTCTACAAATCTGTGAGCATATGCAAATATTCCAAAAGGATAACGCAGCTGCAGTCAGTATTTGAAATCAGCTATACATAGAAGTCAAAGATCTTAGGAGTGGTTCATTCCTCTTTATTTGAAGCTAAATAAAACACCTCCCGCACTCAAAGAAGTTTTTTAGTTGTCAACATTGCTTTAGTAAGCAATATACAGGGTGTAAGCAAATAACACCTACATACTAAAGGTAGATTAATGGCAACTAATAGATAAGTGAAAACTATAGTCAAACTGCCTTGAATAGGGAGTTATCAAATTTCAAAGTTAGAAGGTCGATGCATGTGTAACATTCTTGTTTGAAAACACATTTTTTTGTCTATAGAATCCAGTAAAGAGGCAGCTACCAATAGTTTCTGCAACTATTGTAAAAAATGAATAGTAGTCTTTTTAGTGTTGTTACCAAGGAAACGTTAGATTTAAAGCATGTAACATGCTTTTAAACATAAACACTGTATACCTATTTTTGAATTAATTTAATTCATGATTGCAGAAAAAATTTGTACATAACATTCTCAGAAAATGTTTTACTGAACTTGCAGGCTTGCTTACTTACCCAGTAAAATATCATTGTTACATAAATAACTATTCTATCCAACAAAGAGAAAATTAGTAAATGGTGAAATGTATAGGCTGTTTCATTAGAATAAAACAATTGTGTATGTACCATTAATAATTTATGACAATTAGAAGTAATACTACAACACACAGAAGACAGCTTGCAACTACTTTTCTCAGTAATATTACCAGTTATATTTAAAAATAGCAATGCATGCAAAACTATGCAAGCTTGATAACTTCATAGCAAAATCAAGTAGACTATAAGTTTCATTTTAAAAAATACTTATCTAGCCAACATGAAATACTCATCACATTTATTAGTTTTATCTATTTTTGCCCTGTATATTTCATTGAAATATTTTCTTTCATGATATAAACCTCAATCTTACTTTTAAGAACTTTTCAATAATAATTATGAGAATAACAAAAATTCCACATTTTTACAATGATAAATTACTATACAGTGTGGTTGACTTTTCATTACACACTCAATAATTTTATCAGAACAAAATTTTTCAAAAACGTAAGTTAGATAGCTTCTTGCACTCTTTCCAATGGACTAAGATAAAATACCATCACCCATAAAACAAAAGAACAGCGGCATGAAGAACAAATCTTTTTTAAACGAAATACCCTGTATTTTATTGAATAATTAGAATGGTTATGAAATTTTGGATACAGTACAATTTTTAGTTTTTTCAGTTGATCAATAAATAAGGTCATAGCAATAGTAATTAAAAGTAGGCTTTGCAAATGTAAAAAAATAAAATATTTTTTATTTAAACATAAATTAATCAAAGAGGAACATAATTAATATTACAAAATCACAAGAACGCAATTAATAAAACAATATTGTTTACAACTATAGGAATTGTTCAAAGCAGGGCTAGAGATCAAGGCAACTGGGCGCCTTAGGCTGATAACAATTTGGTGGCCTATTCTTTATGCAGTGCCCTAGGCTTTAGTCTAGTCAGCCTACTGGACAATATGGCCCTGGTTCGAAGCCTACTTTTGGTAGTTTTATTATTACTGTTACAACCTTATTTATTGATTGATCAAAAAATTAAAAATTGTTCTGTATCAAGGAATGTATCTGCTAAGTATTTGTGCTCATTCCCAAAACACCCTGAATATGAACCAAGATATAGACTTCCAAGTTTGAAGCATTGCACTGGATTTGATTTCAGCTACAAATTAAGATTACTGTATAATTTTCGTGTTCTACCTCTACTGTCTGAGTTCGAGGGGAAGTGTCTATTCGTAAATGAAACACTATATTTGTATATACCCCATGTTTCAAAAGTATGGAACTAACTTAATATCTAAGAAACCGTTCATCAGATTAACATGAAATTTAGGATGTATATTGAAGTGGTTAAAATCTATTGTTATTGCAATTGTTTTTAACAGTTTATATTATTTAGTTTTAAGATACAGTACCAATTGATTTCTTTGAAATGGCACAAGGGATTAAATTTTTCTCAGTATAACAATGTACACTTGTTCACGTTATCTTCATTAAAAATCAACACATATAGATAAAATGATTTGCCATACTGACACTTTTAGTTACTTTTTTATGTCAAATGTGCTTATTGGGCTGTCATTATTATCAGGAATCCGGATCCAAATGGAATAACAGTTTTGGTCTGATTCTGATTCAGGTCTGAATATTTATAACGGTTCTAATTCCAGTTACATTTTTGTATAGAAAATAACGATTCAGTTCTTTTTTCGGTTCATTGCAGTTGTTATAGGTTC
Organism: Ignelater luminosus; assembly: GCA_011009095.1. Classification (NCBI taxonomy): domain Eukaryota; kingdom Metazoa; phylum Arthropoda; class Insecta; order Coleoptera; family Elateridae; genus Ignelater; species Ignelater luminosus. The sequence goes on from VTPC01090587.1 coordinate 982,035, forward strand.
CAGGTATTTTAATTAAGAAGAAAGTAATAAATTTCCAGAATATCCATTATTTCAACTATCAGACTATAAATTCTAGATCTAATGTGCATACAGTTACGTGGCAATGTCATCAGTTTTTATTTTCAAATTCAGTTTTGAGATTGGGTAAAAAAGTCTCTTTTACTGTAGCCATTTTCTTTATTGTTGAAAAAGTTAAAATTAAGTTTAACTTCATATAAATGTTTCAATTAGCATAAAGTGTTCTTAACTCTGTTGTCAAGTTAAGAATAGCATTAGCCAATCAGAATTAGTGGAATTTAATGTCAACTTATGTAAAATTTGCCAATCAGATCGTTAGATTTTAAAGTTAACATGGCATTAACTAATAACGACTTTAAAAACGCTTTATGCAACTGGGGATTAGACCCCTTAGAGTAATAAATAATAGGCAGAGAAAGTCTAATGCAAATCTAGTGGTGATAAGAGGGGAAACTGTAGGATATGCAACTTGTGCTACACTATGACCAAAACATTGTTTTGCATGTAAGACATTCACCGATTTGAAATATTGTTCGTGTTATTCCCGTGTTAATATTGAACTATTTAAGTGGACTTACTTGTTTAGTTAATTAAAAACATTTATATAAGATTGCCAATAGGCTATATGAAAAAGGGAAATGATCATAGTGCATATACAGCATTCACGATGTTTCTGGGTTGTATATGGCTGTGGAAGAATGACAGTTTGAGTATTGTAAACTGGGCTGTTTATCTATTAACTCGGCTTGTAAAATCTTATTGATGCTTAATGTGCTTTAAAGTGATGATTTTATGACAGTTTAACCTCACTCTGTTGTCTTTTTTTTGTAAATCTGTAAATATAAGGAAAACTTGATTTCTTTTTAACCAAACAAAACTAATCAGTACTAAATGTTTATTCAAAATTTTTGATCATGCAATGGTGCCAAATGCAGCTTCAGGTACGACAATTTTCAAAAAAAAGGAAAACACTTCCAGCCTAACAAAATGAAAGCATGGCCTGTTACAATCCAGAAACATCGTGAATGGAGTATATAAGG
>VTPC01090587.1:983102-1011612 GCA_011009095.1 Ignelater luminosus
CAATCTGATTTGAGAATTCTGAATTGACATCCAAATTCTACTAGTTCTGATTGGTTAATGATGTTCTTAATTTGACAACACAGTTGTTGCATAAAGCGATTTTAAAAGCATTATTAGCTAATGCAATGTTAACTTTAAAATCTAGCAATCTGATTGGCGAATTCTACATAAGTTGACATTAAATTCTACTCCTTCTAATTGGCTAATGGCATTCTTAACTTGACAACACATTTAAGAACGCTTTATGAAATGGGGGTTAGATGTTATCAAAAAAAGCAAATGACTATGACATTACACTTCAAGAATAAATCATGGCCTACTTGAGGTCTTTTTTTTCAGAATATACTATATTAAATTAATCTTTCCATTTCAGACAAAACAGCGAAGAACAACCTCTCCCAAGCCAGATGAATATGATGAAAACGAGATGATGAATATTAGAAAAGGAAGTCCAGATGTAAAGAGTCAACCAAAGGATAGAACTCGTTCACCATCTCCACGGTCTGATTATGACTCATATGATTCTAGCACATCATCTGATCGTAGCAGAGACGATAGAAAGGATTGGAAAAGAGATCATGGAAACAAAAGATCTCGTTCTAGGAATAGAGATCGGGTACGTGGGGACAGAAAAAATAGGGACAAGAACAAAGAACAAAAGACTGAAATAGGATTCAAAGATGGAAAAGAACCCATTTGTTTATTTTATACCCAAGGCAAATGTAATAAGGTTTGTTTTGGTTATAGTTTTGGCTGGGTGAAGGTTAAATAGCAGTTGTTTAAATTATAAAAAAATTAAAACATAAAGAATTCTTTTCCTTTAAAATCTCAATGAAATTTGACTTTCTAATCCACTTTGCTTTTTTTTTTACAGGGTGAAGATTGCCCATATTCCCATGATATTAATCTTCCAATGAAACTAGAGCTGTGCAAGTTTTACTTAATGGACTGTTGTGCCAAAAGGGATAAATGTCTTTATATGCATTCCGAGTTTCCATGTAAATTCTATCACACGGGACTTCGTTGTCAAGCAGGAGATTCTTGTAAATTTGCACATGGCAAACCACTACAAGAAGGTATATATAGTTTTTTGATCTTTCATTTATAATTGTTTAAATTAATTGATATTCAAGGTTTCAAACAAATTCTCTTCAAACACATTGAAACGGCTCCCAAAGAGATTCTCGGCGACTTTCCTCGTCTCAGTCGAGAAGGTGCTTTGAATATGATTAATCAAGCTCAAAAGGCTCTAGAAGTGAAATACGGCGGAGGAGATAAGAAGGACACGGCCACTACTGAAACAAGTGGTAGGAGTATTATTCCGTCACTTTTTGAATTAAACATTCCTGTGCCTACAGAACTTTTATCAAAGGATAGTGGTCAGTGTTTTGTGTTTCAGTGTAGTTGTAATTTTTGTCTTTAATTTTGTTTTCTCTTTTATTACATATATAGAAAACACCAAAGGTAAGGAAAAGAATGAAAAACCTCAAGGAAGAGAACGTAGCAGACCATCAAGATGGCAAGATGCAGACCCAGCAGAAACCCTTGCATTGCAAGAACAACAGAAACAGCAGTTACAGATGACTTTTGGCATAAAGGGGTTTTATACTGAACGTGGTGATCAAGATATGAGAATAAATAGGTAAGCTAGTATAATTATAACCTTACTACAACTTCTGTGTTTCCTTTTACTCAGAAGTTTTTGATAAGTAGAATGTTAATCTTAGCGTAGCAATTTACAATAAAAACTATCTAGAATAATTTTGTTAACTGATGCAAATTATATCAACTATAATAATTTAGTATCATAATAGTACTAAATAACTGTCATATAATCAAAAAGTAATGTCATTTCAGTGGTGTTGGGGCAGTAAAGACATTTATTGCTAAAAACGTGTGAATCATAGAAATGACATTTTTATTAAATTAATAAAATTCTTAAAATGTTGGATAATTTTGCAAATTTACATGAAAATATTTTTCTAAAGCAAACATTTTTTTTTCTTATGCAAGTATTTTTATTTAGCTTCGTACTCTTTTGATATTTTGATTTTTATCTGGTACTAATAAATCAATAAATAATTAAAGGTTTTATAGTTGACGGACATGCAGGACTTTTCTGATCACATAAAGAATTAAACAAATAAATTTGGCCAACTAGAAGATTCTATTTTAATGAAATTTGACAATAAATTGTCATGTTGAATGAAGATCTTAACACAAAAATCTAAAAGCATTTTGCTGTTTTAAATAGTAGACATACTGATTACTCTAACAAATGCATCTTTAAAATGCACTCTTCTAGAGAGTTACTTAGTGGACCCATTGTTTTTTATCCTCTTTCTTTGTAAGTTTTTTTTTTCTTATCTCTTATTAATAATTAATAAATTAAGTAGAAAGTAAAAAATTCTTCACTTTCAAATGTATTTTAAGAACTAAATAAAATACCAACCAAATTATCCTCATAATTGCAGTAGCCATAAAACTACAACTTGGGTAATTTTGTTTGGACCAAAAGTAAATTAAGGGAAGGAAGAGACATGTTGAAAATTTTATTTTGTGAGTTACGATTGTATCTAACGACAGCATATGACACTATTTCAATTTAAATCTTGAATTAGAATACAGTATACATACTAGAATAAATTATTTTATAGTTCTAAAATGAAAGAATTAGAATCTAAATATCACTGACAGACATTATCACAATTCATGAGTAAGACTTTTCAGTAGTAAAATGGGTATAAATATATAAACCTTCTTTTTTTTTCCTCCTAAAGTTATATTTTAGCAAAACAGATCCTTAATACTAAAATAGGCATGCCATATTCATATCACATTGGTATGTGCTAATAAACCATTATAAGAGACGGGCAAAACTGTTACTTTCTAGTTATTTGTGATTATGAATTCTACCTGTGGATATCAGTGATTTTAAGTTGTGATTATGATATCTGGACTTCGGACATTTTTAGACAGAGAGTCATTTATCATACAAGACGCAATGAAAAACTGCATTTTGCTAAAATGAAAACAAACATTATGTAACAACTTTTATATGATCTTTATTTACCCACCACAGCTGACTTGAAAACATCGTGTGGACAAACCTTATCATAATAAAAAGTTTAGGTTATGTTTTATAAGAAATTAATTTACATAGATTACAAAAATAGTTCAAAGATGATAAATATACATGAAATGTAACATTTAATTTGTTTTATTTTTAAATAATATAAAGTCTAATTTTCTCTACTTTTTATATAGCAATGGGGACATTGATATGCGAACACTACCACCCCAACTCAATCCTTTAGTTCAGCCTGCATTAGTTCCTACTGTATCTCAGTTATCTACAGAAAATTCATCAAAAGTCGACATAAATCAATACATGCGTGATGCTGGTCTTTTAAAAGATATACCAAAACAGGACGTAGATATAAGATCACGACCTCAGGATGTGGACATAAGACAGTTAAATTTGGACAATCAAGTCAATTTAGCAATGGATGTTGATATCAGACAAATTCCACAGTTTGATACTCAATTGTCGAATACAAATAATACAGATAATGATGATAATGATAATGCAGCAGACGAACCAAATCTGGAAATTGTTGTTGAAGAAGATATAACGAATCAAAAGGCTGAGAATGATTGTGATAGTAATAAAGGAGATATCGATAGTAGAATTAGTGGTTTTGACAATAAAGATACAGATATTAGATCTATTAGTCATTTTCCGGAAAACTTACCAAAAAAACAAAGAGAATTATTCCTACGAATTCAAGCACAGCAAAAAGAAAATGTGCCAGAAAATCAAAAAGAAGCTTCCGATGAAGAGAGAAATATCGATTGGTATTCTGATGATGATGATGACTGCCGTTTAACTATTAAGGATGATGTAGAAGATACAAAGGTGCAGAAGAATGAAGAAACTTTAGATACTTCTCAACCAGCACCAATAAAACCAGTGGAAGTTATAGAAAAATTGGGTGATTTATCAAAAATTGATATTTCAGAAGAGGTTACTAAATTATTAAGTTCTATTAGTCAAGGGAATATAGTAAAAGAAACTAAGACCGACGCCCCAAAAGATCCAAGACTTGTTGCTCAATCTACAGATAGTTCTAAGCCATTAGTACCTGCAGATCCTAGACGTGCAAGACTTGGTTCTACAGAAAGTAAGAAAATGGAAAAGCTGAGTATTTATGAACAAGGCAGCATATCTATTGAAAATGCTTCAAAAGATGTCGATTTAAGGAACATTGATCGAGATATGGATTTAAGACCCACGTTTGGTGACACCGATTTGAGACCAAGTAAGTACCTCATTTATTCATGAATGTAAATCATAAAGGATTTATAAAACATGTATGAGATATCTAAAAAAAATACCAAGTGAGTGTAAATGTTTGTTTTATTTTCATTAAATTGACAATTAAAAAAATGGATTATGTTGACACTTAGGCAACCAAATAAAAAATAATCATTTGTCTTATTAAAATTAAACTTTTAATGATGGTAAATTATCCTTGAGGGAGGGTTCAGCTGCTGTCACTTTGAAAATTCAGATCACCCATTTGTTAGGCATATCAAATACACTAAGAAATTACAATCATTTGTGCTTAGCTGGAAAATTGAAGAAAACATTCACAAATTGAGTTATTTTCCTACCAAGCATGGCTGTGTTGAGTATAAAAATTAAATTTGGCACATTCAGAGACAGCAAGCAAATCAATTAAACTAAGCATAAAAAGGCTGAATAAAATAAAAGTCTCACCCATTAGAATTTCCCTGAACAACCAGCTGAGTAGGATTAGTAGTGTTATTACTACATCTTGCTGATTATTTTCTAATTTCAAATTATGTAATCTAACCTAAGCATTGCTTTTATGCATTTCTGTTGTAAAGTTGTTTAGAAGAAGTAACTATCATGGCAATTCCATATATTGTAGATTTTTTATTTTAATTCTACAAGAACAAACTAGCTTCAACTTTCAAGGTTGTATGCATATTGCCTAATTCTTAAGCTCATTCTGTTTGCCATTTTTGATGATTTCACATTGGTACAGTCCAGCAAAAAAGTATTTTTAATTTTTCTTCTTGTTGTTAATATATTGAATATAAAGAGTCTTGTTTTCTAAAAATGCTTATTTAAAAAATTAATATTATTATCAATTCCATTAGTACTAAAAATATTGTTATCACTTAGCATAGTATCTATTCAGAGAAATGGTAACTTAGCAACGCAGCCACTAATGTTTTCAAACAATTTTAGTTCATATAAATTGCATGTTCTTAGTTTTGTTTTCTTATTATTGCTATAAATGCTAAATCATTTTATTAATAATTGTTTTCAATTGTTTCAGCTTCTGGTCGTCCCGATATTGATTTACGTCAGCTAGGCTTACCATTTAAACCAATTGAGAATTATACACCAGCTAAAGAAATAGATGCAAGTATCAACTCCCATAGTCCAATGCCTTGGAAAGTTTATCTAGTGGATATACCGCGACCTGATTATACCGGGTTAAAGTTAAGTGCACATGACGCTCAGACTACAGGAGATCCTCGTTTACGAAAAATCTTTAGGTTAAGCACAGAAGAAAAAGATAGTCCAGCAAGTCCTAAAGAAAGTCCTAAACCTGCAACTACTGTTAGAATGGATCCAAGGCGTAGACGGGAAGAGAAATCAACAGATTCTACACAAATGAATTATACACAACAGATGAATATGTTACAGCAATCTGCATTTTATCAGAGCTTAACTAGTAACCAAAAGTTACTGCTGAATCAGGAATTGGCCACAAGGACTGATCGTAGTGGCAGTAACGATCCAACATTAAATGGAATTCTAACAAATTTGGGATTGATTGCTAGTTCTAGTACAATCATACCTAATGTGAATACAGCAGCTAATACCAGTGCCTTGAATATTCTTGCAAACGTTAATAATATGAATCCTATGATGCCGCAAGCACAGATGATTCAGAATCCTGGTCTAATTGCTCAAAATCAAAATCAGCAGTTTGTTACACAGTCCGTTAATCCAAATATACTTCAACAAAATCCTAATATTGTGAATCAAATGGCACAATCAATAGTACAACCTGGTTTACTAGGAGCTGCACCAGGTGTACCAAATTTACCACCAGATTTCCAACTTAATTTCGATCCGAGACAAGGTGGCCTTCTTGGAAACGCGCCCCCAATGAATTTCAATGACAATTCAGATTTCAATTATAATGAAGATTATTATGAAGGAAATAACTTTGTGGAAAGTGGTGTTGGTGCTCGAGGTACTGGACGTGGTGGTAACGCAGGCAGTGGTGGTGGTCGTGGTGGATTTAGAGACAGACAACGAAGAGGTAGAAATTTTAATAATAATAGAAATAATGGTGGAAGGAACTTTAGAAATAGAAATCGTAGTAATCGAAGTCGGACACCTCCGTAGTAGTGAACTTTTTATTATTTGTCGTATTATTTTTCAATTTATACTTCCTTTAACAACACACTCTATTTGATTTTTATGTTGGTTGCATACAATTTTTGTTACTTTAAGGATTTTCATTTTAATACTTTTGCTATTTATTTATTTATTTAGAACAAATGAATATTTTTCTATTTTTTTATTTTTGTGTTTAACACGTTTTTTTTAAATTAAGTACAGTTATATTAATCATTTATTCTATTAATGTTAATGTTAACGGTATGGACTGCATAGAATCATTCGATTGGATTATTATACTTCATTGTACAAAAGACGGTAATAATGCAATAATATAATTTTTTCTTTTTGAACAAAAAGTTGAATTGTACATACATAATTATTATTTTATCTTGTTTAATTAATCCTAAAAATGTATATATGTTAAGAACTTTATTTATTATATTTTCTATAATAGAACTACATTTTCATGTATTATAATAACAATTGTCAATTAAAATATGTTTTAATGTGTAATTTTCTGGTTGTCCTTTTTTTTTGTAATGATAAAGCTGTATTGTTATGTTGGAGATACGAGATACAGATTAAGTTTGCAGATACAGCCATGGAAGTATAAAAGAAGGACACAACCCAGTTGTTAGAATACAGCATGAACACACATGCATATATGTTGTCACCTTTTTTATTCTGAATTCAATTTTATCATTGCCATTCAGTAGCAACTAACGGCCCTGTTCATAAAAAAAAAATAACCCCATATTTTTTTATTTTGAATAATCACAGCCGTCTGTTTCTAATAAGAATGTATCAATTTGAGAAACTTCAGAAAACTGCTGGGGCTGCCATTTGAACATGAATATTAACACTGAACTTCTACAAACATTCAGAATGTTATCACACCAAGTGCAATAGCACATATGCGAGTTTATGATCTTGATTAAATCATTGGTACAATGCTGTCAGTTGCTGTTAAAAATATGCTTTGGTTACATTCTCAGTTCTGATACAACAATGACATGTGGATTGCAATCAAAGTCCATAAAGAATAATATGCTGTAAAAAATAGGTTCCTCTATACATTTCCCTTATTGAGTAAGATCACAAATGGTGGCTAAGGCCGAAAGATACGCACCTTCAAAATGTGTTCCAAATCACATTCAAAACTACTGTCACAATTAATTTTTATTTGTTATAAATTGCTGAACTGTTATAAAGTAATAAAAATAATTTTTAGATCACAAATGGCTGCTAATAGGATGACCTACCTTTCACAGTACACTTATTTACAGACCTTGGGTGGCAACATGGCATTTGCACTTGTATTGATTTGTACTGATTACACGTTGTAATACATATTAAAAGCTTCTTAGATTTCATTCACTTACAGGGTTCCATTCAGAAATCATGCTCGGGCTAAATAAAACGCATCTGCAATACTCTAATTGCGTTCAGAAAATAACAAAAGTGCATCCTACTACATTATTCTAATGCGTTCAGATTTTGAAAGTACAAATGTCCATAGCACAATCTTTTATACCCGTATTGGACTGGGTACAAAAGAGTAAAAATAGTAATAATTGGCAAAAACTACAATGTTTATGAGGTTGTGTTCGTGTTTAATCAATCCTGTGTTATTAATATCAGTTATAACCGATATAACACTAACAATATTCTTATTGTTCATCTTTTTCGAAACTTCAAAGTTCAAACATTGAACTTTTGAAGTAAATATAGGTTAGGATATATTTGTATACAATTTCTACGTTTACAGGTCTGCTCCAAAGTGTTCAGAAAATTGTGCAGTTGGAGCGTGTTGCCATTGCTCTACTCCGATTAATCTTCGTGGATAAACACTAGTGTTCTTTTTATTTCTGAACGAAACACAGGCATTACAAAAAATCTATTAAGATTTCAAGTATAACTAGAGTTCCTTGATGTATACAGAGTGTCCACAGAAAGTGGCAACAGTCAACCATTTGCCTATACTTTGAAACAGAATTCTGAAACATATAAAAATGTCATATTTGTTATTTTTTGGACTAAGGGACAAGCACGAAGTGTACCTCACTGATTTTTTTGAGACTTGGTATATAAGTACTATGGGTCAAAACATTAGACATGTAGTTTTTTGTACTGGCTGAGCTCGATGTTAAGGGGGTAAAAGCCACCCTCGAAGATCCAGTAAATTTTATTTAAACCCCTGTAACTCCCAAATGGTAGTAGATATCGAGATGGTTCAATAGCAAAGTTTCATAGATATTTTGTTTTCATTTACCCTCAACCCCCACCCCCTTTTTTATACTTTTTATTTTTTCTTAGTTTTTTTGAGGTTACTTACTGTGTAATTTTAGGAATTATGTGTATTTGTTTTTTTTTTGAAATTGCATTCGTTCGAAGAAAACAGATTTTCTAAAATTTGCTTTTACAAATTTTTATTTTCGTTTTTTATGTAAAATACGATGCAGATCATAGCTTTTGATTATTTCTAATGGAATTCAGAAATCACCTGCTAAATATCAAAATAAGTTAGTTCTGATAGTCAAGTTGTAAAATATATGAACACATTTTGCTGTAATATTCTGAGCCAATTCAACCAATTTGATTCCAGTATCTGCATATTTCCTGAATTTGCACTGACGTATACACTTCATTAATTTTATTTGTTAGGTATACAGTGTATACTTGCAGATACCTTCCAATACAACACTGGTCATATGAAGTATTTTACAATGACTCCAATGTCATAAAGAAACTTTTTTCCACTCTCATACTCTACTTCTTTTCTTTAGACAATATTGTTTTTAAGCCTTCTTAAATTTGGTTTTTTGCCATTTTTGTTATTTGTAATGAAGGTGATTTTTTTTATGCCTTTTAAGGAAGTTGGTCAGCTTCATTGATGAGTGAAAAGCGAGTACCTATAATTTTACATAAGAATTTGCAAGCATTACCAACTTAAAAATTGCAACTTCTATTTTAGAAATTTGTTTTTACTAATATGAATTTTATAAAAAGGTCACCTTTTACAATACATTACCCTGCTAAGTATATTCTAAATTTGAAATTATATTATTAGCTGCTGTCAATAGCGCAAACCATCTCTTTGTTTTTACCTTCATTTGTTACTAACGATAATGTCATCAAAGTTAAGTTAAATGTCAAATCCATAACCTATTATAGCTAACTTTGACTTATTTTAATTTTGTTTTGACAATATGACGTAATGGTATCTTAGGTATAACTAACGTAACCATACGTCCCATTTTGAATGGGACCATCCCGTTTTTGGGTTGCCTATCCCATTGTCCCCAAGCACAGCTTCGGGACACCGAAATGTCCCGTTTTCTGAAAGAGAGCAACCCACTATAACAATTCAAGAAAAAGGCATAAAAAATAAAGAGATGGCTGCAGTGGTATTGACAAAGAATATATGAAAACTACAGCTGCTGAGTTCTATAAAATAAGCAAAGAATATTTGGAGCAGTGGACTTTGTTCTGTGAAGAATTACCAATATATGAATGGGCAAATTTAACCAAAATACCTACGTGGGAAGAAATTCGAAGTGTAATGGACAGGGATTGTTATGTCTATTACAACTGTATTAGATCTATTACATTTACATGTTATCTATTACCCTATTACAATAATACACAGATCTATTACATTTACATTTTTATTCCAGCCATTAATTAGGTTGGTTTAAAATAAAATAAATCAGCAAATTTTAAATGTTCGCTCTGAATTTTTTTCGCTGAATTTTAGATTTTGCTTATCGTACAACTTTAATAAGAATTAAAAGGTTTATTTATTAATCTGTCACATACTCCTCACTTTGTATTAAGATATCTTGCTTACAAGTTACAACTAGAACCAATGGTTAAACAGTTTTTGTCTAAATGTTAAAGATTGTTATTTATTTTTGTTTTAATTCTAGTCATGTACAAGTAGTCTATTACAATTTTATAGGAATTTGTTACATTGTTAATGTCAAATTTCGTACGAAGAGTTGCCGCTTCATAACATCCCTTGTAATGGATGTATGGATTGAAAAAGGATTTATTAGTTGTAACCAAGATACAGAAGTATTTGATGAGTATTCACTTATTTCTAACTACATTACACTGCAAAAGATGACAGAATGGAACACTGGGAATATTTCAACAGAAAGTCGTTGGGTGGAACTGTTCAAACACTTTCACACCAATAATTTGAATCATTCGAGCTTTCGAATAATTATTGAATTATATTTTGTCTGCCCGGCACTAGTGTACCCGTTAAAAGAGTCTTTTCTCTTATGAATAAGTTGTGGATGAGCGAAAAAACAGTTGCAAGTCGCAGTTCTTAAAACAATGTTAATTACTAAAATAAATTGTAAGAAATCCCCTCAAGAATTTCATTTTTATTTGAAGCCAACGCCAAATATACTTCAACCAATTTGTTCTTCAAAATATAAGGCAACATAAAAAATTATTTAATTTCATGTTTTCTTGCCTTTTCTTTTCATTAATAAATCAAAACTATGAAGAAATATGCATTTTCTTCAATACACACGCTATTACCTGAAAATTAGTAATGTCCCGTTTTGAGGAAAAAAATAAATGGTCACGTTATGTATAACCAAAGTCGCATAAGAAAAAGCCTTTAAGAAATCCAGAAGCCTATGTTTGTGCATAACTGTCTGCGCTTGTTGATGTTCATATTTTTTGAAACTTGAAATGTTGTCTGTGTTCAAAACGATCAGCTTTCATGGTATGATTATTTGCAGGGCTGGCGGAACATGATTTTCTGAGGTATAGAGTGCAAAAAAAAGGTTGTAGATTTAAACGATTGAACAGTGTTCTTATTGTGTATCATTTATAAATAATAACCAAATACAGTGTGTCCAAGATAAGGATGCACAGCATGGGGATCTTGGAAACGGTAAGAGATACATCATCGGTTAAATGGGATGAAAGTTGGCTATTTATAGGTCTTTTTGTTGGCCTTTGCAAAATTTAGATATCTTGGATAGTTTCATAGATATTTAAAAAAAAGTAGATTTCTCGATTTTCGTTATTATTTTATCTTTATTTATTTGAAGAGATATCGAAGAACTAAAACAACTTTTCCATTGCTACTTTTTGTTCTCTATTAAAATACGCTAACAAAATTCCTGTACAACGTTTCAGTTTCGAGTAACCATCATCAACCTCATTTTTTTAAATAGGCAGAAAAACAATTGAAAATTGTGCTGTGACTAACTGTAATAATTGCTGTTCGTCTTCAAAATTTTTGTTCTATAAATAGCCTACTTTCATCCCATTTAATTGATGCTGTATCCTTTACCGTTTCCAAGACCCCCATGCTGTGCATCCTTATCTTGGACACACCGTATACATTAAATAATAAAATAATAAGAAATAAAAAAATATATGTTAATCGACAAAAATTGAATCTTAAAATACAAGATCTTCAGCTATGGAACTCCATACTCAAAAAAATCTCAAGTATGGATTGCTCCATGTTCACCATATGCCTTCCACGAGCCCTGATTATTTGATAATAATATAGGATATTTCATTAAATATTTTTACGTAAGTTATTTGATTTTTACTTTGGTGACTTGATTGAAATCTTTTCTTATATCTTTAAATGACTATGCTATGAAAGCTAATATCTTCAATTTTAAATTTATATGGGATAATGGCAGTGCACAAACATTGGCTTCGAAATGCCTTAGAAGTTTTTTCTTATGTAACATCAGTTATAAAAATGCAGCTTATTGGTGGAACTGTGCAACATTATCACTTTCTAGCGCACTCACAGTTTCAGTTGAAAAGATTAATATGATTGAACTTTTTGTGTAATTTCTCACAAACGACATGGTCATCAAACCTTCTGAATCTTTGCCATGTAATCTCTGAAATATTTGTGTTGTACGAATGATTTCCATTAAAAGTTTTTTGTTGTATCATATACTTTTGCTCATTTATGTAGTTTAAAGTGTAAAGTATAAAGCTGCAAGCTTTAACCTGAGATTATTTGAAAACCGGGTAGTGAAAAAAATTAAAAATCTACATAAAAGCACAATTAATATTGGTCTCCATTTTCTGTGAGTTTCAATCAAATCTAACTGTTTTTTGTTAGCTAGTCAACCTCCTTAACTAATTACATTGTTATTTGAACCATTTTATTTATTTTTTGAACTTTATATGCTTTGCTAGATCCAGAAGAATCTAGATTTAAAAAGGTTTCTATAAGCAAATTACTTGGGATATTTTTTGGTATGTCTCCAGTAGGATGGTCTTTAGGCAAGAAAAATTTAAAAATCAAGAAAGAACATTAGTGTGATAGAAAATTCTATAGCTCATTGAAACTTAAGAAAAAAGATACATTCGTAAAATATTTTACTTTTCATAGATCATACATCTTTAAATTAGTACAATAAAATCTTTAGCAAATGTAACGAAACTAACCTATTTAAAATTTTGTGCATATTGTTGCATACTGTTTTTTGTATTGTAGATATTGATTTCAGTAGTATTTTAAATGCTTTTATTATACAAGTTTTTCCTAAAACACCTATTAGTTCTACAAAGATTTTATTTACAACAAAACTTTTATTATATATTATATAAATATGAACATAAGCTTCAACACAATTAATGAGTGCTACATGACTACATTGATGATATAGTTAAGTAGGCAATTCATCATTTCAAAATATAGTTTCTAGATACATTTTTATATAAAATAATAAATTCCCTACATTTAAATAGAAATGAAAACAAAATATTAATAAATAACTTTACACAACATATACATATACCTTTTATGTGTTAGTAGATTGAGTACTATTTTCATTTACAATCTTTATATCCAAACCACTTTTTGCAAGCCCATAAAATGCATGGGGTTGTAAATGTTTCGAGGTAAATTTCCATCCCACGTGTCTGTGACATATTCGACACTGCATAATTGTCCAAGCATATCTAGTAAGATGTGAGGCAAAATAAGTTAATAGAAATCAATTTAGGTAGTTACATACCCAGGAAACCAACTGAACTGTTTTGAAGGAGCACCAATTAAATCATAATTTTTAGCTTCTGAAACAGTAACAGTTTCATAGACGTATCCACCTAGAATAAAAAACGCAAATAAATTTAAATTTAAACATTTTCATGATTCTAATACCTGGATTGCAATAATTATTTTGCACACCAGCTTTAGACATTGCGAATATATCACTTTGATTTGCAATTTCTGCTTTGCAAACAACACAACAAATCAGTCTTTCCTAAAAGCAATAACAAATTATATTAAAACTGGAGAATTCGCTGTACAAGAAGATATTATAAAAGTTAAGAATGTTTAGTATTGGGTTGACTAAAATGCACCGAGCATATTTTTGTCTAATAAAACAAATTTCCTAATGTTCTAAGTTGCATGTACATACAGTTGAACTTCAATAATTCAATCTTAAAGGGAAAGAAAAAAAACATGTTGAATAATCAAGACTTCAACTATAATCAACATATTTTTACAGCATGCCCCTAAATTTACAGATTTCCAGATAAGGGCCAATAATATGTCGCACCAAAAAGGTAAATTCAAACAAAAGTCCAATAGACATTTTCAAAGTTGTAGGTATTTAAAAGTTGAAAAAAATAAATGTAAAAATTCAAACACTTTTACTTGGAAATGGATGCAATTTAAATAAAGATCATGTGTAGAAAAGTATTACGAGGGTAGTTTGATAGAAAGTGAGACTTTTACTAATAGCGCCCTCTAGGAAGATAATTAACACTATATTCCGGTAGCCCATTGTTTTTTAAGTTGACAACTGAAATTTTGTTGATTTGCGACGTTTTATTATACAGTTACACCTACTTAAAGACAGCTTCTATATGGACAATTTTAAAATGAACAACACTTCGTGGGACGATCCAATATTTGTTTTTGAAGAAGATAAATATCATTGAGATTTTGGCTGATATGCAGCAAACACTGGATAATAATGCTCCTTCAAAGGAAATGGTCAGTCATTGGATTTGCACAGTTTAAATGTGATATGAGCCTTGAAAACAATGAACAACCTGGACCTTCAAGAACTGTGACCATTTTAGAAGTAATCAATAAAGTGCATGATGTTGTTTTAAGTGACCAAAGTAATCGAGGAGGTAGCTATCATATGCATATCAAACGGACAGGTATACATCACATTTTACACATTGAATTGGGCATGTCAAAGCTGTCAGCAAGATGGGTGCCATGTTTGCTGAATTTGGACCAGAAACATGAAAGAGCGCAAACATCTAATAACAACTTAAAGCTGTCTAACAAGAACTTGGTGGGCTCCACCACTATATTCCAGAATCGAAACAACAATCATGAGAGCAAAAGCATTGTGGCAATCCTTCCTCAAAGAGGTCAAGTCATTGTCATCTGCAGGGAAGGTGATGGCAACAATATTCTGGGATTCGAAAAGAATACTTCTCATTCTCTTACAAAGTGTCAAACTATGAACAGGACATATTATGCTGCTTTTCTTGACAAATTAAAAGCAGCAGTTGTTTGTGCTTCAAGGTACAGGAGTCAAATTGTTCCGAGATAAACTGGATGAATTGCAGCTCCAAAGTTGTTCCCCAACCCCCATATTCACCTGATTTAGTACTGTCCAACTTACACCTATTCCCTAAGCTCAAGCTTTTCCTTGCTGGGAAGAAATTTATGTCAGATGATGAAGTTATTGCTGCAATAAATCAATACTTTGATTTACTCGAAGCTGATCATTACAAAACAGGTATAAAAGCATGTCAGCATCATTAGTTCATGTGGGTTGATGTACAAAGAGAGTACGCTGAAAAATCAAAAAAAAAGTTTTGTGCTAACTCATATTTTTCATTTCAAGTCTCACTTTCCAACAAACTACCCTTGTATAGCATTCATTTTGAAAAAAGTGTGTTTTACAGGCACCAAGTTTCATTCATTTTTATTAGGTAATGATGAAAATGCTACATGTAAATAAAATGAAGTATAAATTCATTTATGATGTTATTTTTACTTTTTAGAGAAATGCTCGGACCAGGCAATCTTCATTTTTTATCAGAAACATTATAAGCAAAAAAACTTGTTTCAAATTTCAAGATGGGGGCAGAACGCCATTTTGAAGTTCTCACTGAATAGGTTATAATGCCTAACTTTCAAAAAATCTCATCTACCCAAAACAAGATGACTGCCTGGCAAAATCATTTTTGTTTTTCTTTCTATAATCCATAAATAATTGACAACGATCGAATTTACTTTTAATTAAAATTTAATTTTAATTTAAATTTCTATTTCATTCCTTGTGTTCAGGAGCAAGCAGCAACTATGTAGTAGCGTTGTGGGTGAAAGGTTCCTGGACAATCGGCAGCAAACATTAATTTTTTTAAAGGCAAAGGTAACACTTTTAAAAGCACTTTTTTCGGTGCTGTATTGAGTTACACTTTTTCGCCTAACCACTAAGTCCCAGTCACCCCAACTAAAGAATCTTAAATGGAAACTTCCCACTTGTGCTGTTAAAAATTAAATGCGATACACCCTTTAAAACTTTTAGAATAGATTACAAATTAAAAATAAAATTGCCTTATCAATATTGCTAAGACATTAAACAACTATTTTAGACACAACAATTAAATCACTTTTATGAGGTCTTTGCTTATAGTCTACATGTAATACAATATACACTGATATCAAATTACACTGTGATATACATTAGATGTCGCGCTGTTACACAGTACTGAGGATGACACGAATTCACCGCAGCATCACTTTCCTAGGTACTATTTGTATAAATATAATAGTATAGGTAGATATACAGTGTGTCCAAGATAAGGATGCACAGCATGGGGATCTTGGAAACGGTATGAGATACAGCACCAGTTAAATGGGATGAAAGTTGGCTATTTATAGGACCTTTCTGTTGGCGTTTGCAAAATCTAGATATCTTGGATAGTTTCAGAGATATTTAAAAAAAGCAGATTTCTCGATTTTCGTTATTATTTTTTCTTTTATTTATTTGAAGAGATATGGGAAAACTAAAACCACTTTTTCATTGCCACTTTTTGTTCTCTATTAAAATACGCTAACAAAATTCCTGTACAACGTTTCGGTCTCGAGTAACCATCATCAACCTCATTTTTTTAAATAGGCGGAAAAAAAATTGAAAATCGTTTTGGAAGCTCTTGTCACAATTCTAATGATGTAAACGTGATATGGTTATTTTGATTTCTTATGCTATAAATTAAGGCATTCTGCAGTACCCTGGCCTGCACGATTACCTGATCTAACACCGTTAGATTTCTTTCCTCTGGGGTTATGTCAAGAATGATGTGCTCAACCAAAATTTTGAAGATGAACAGCAATTATTACAGTTGGTCACAGCAGCGTTCAACACAAAAAAATCAAAATCAAAATAACCCTATCATGTTTTGTTTTGTTTTGTTTGTTAAAAAAAAAACCATATTCGGAAAAATACCGAAAAAAGCAGAATATGAGGAAAGGTGTAACGGGAAAATGCTCAAAAGTATGGACAAGTCCCGTATAAGCCAGATATCGGTAGATGTTCAAGCCCATAGCTCATGTCGAAGACGGGAGTAGGTTTCAAAATAGTAAATAACCCAGGCTTTGATGATCTTACCTGAGCCTAAAACTTAGCTTTTAGCTGAAAAGCCTAAGAGATACCAAAAGGGCGCCAGGAGACAGTGCCACACAAAACGATGTAATTCGTCGACCTGTCCCCACACCGACGAACACGCTGTATATAAGGTCCACCCAAAATACCACCCTGTAGATAAACACTTCAAAATCGTGTCCAGGGACTAAATTGTATTCTCTTTTACTTACCAAGGAACCTTTGTTGGTTCCGCAACTTAAAATAAAATAAACTTAATAAATCTCCAGCCTCTCTCTTGTTTCTCAAAACTATAAACAAAGCTTTATTCACAAAATCAAATATTATGTGGGTTGCTAGAAGCCAAGGTCTATCATCACGGCACCTAAATAAGCTTATAAAACAAAAACAAACTCCTAGAAATAAGAACACAAAAGTTAAACTACATGAATTTATTATTATGCTTTGAAATCGAGTAAAATAAACATTCACAAAAAGATTCAAAATGATATGGTTGATTGAAAAAATTATTACTTTACAAACATCAAATAAAAGAATGACAATTACTACATAAAAATTAGGTCTGAAGGACCCATCAAATAAATGCATTTAGAAATCATTAAATCGCAAAATACTTATTGTATTAAATCCCTCTAAACAAACAAAATTGAACATGATTTAAAACTATTAATAAGTTTAGAACATATGAACTTGTATTACTTCAAACAAAAAGAAAACGTTCAAAAGATTACTATAGAATTTAAACTACCTATTGTTTTCCCTAGATTTTTCTGGAAAGAATACACTATAAAGATACTTTTCTAACATTAAAATAAACCAAATATTAACGTTAAATACTCAAAGCATTTGAACAAAACAACATAAAAATACAAACAAATATATGTAACATAAACAATTATTCCTTACTCTAAATCTGGAGGTCCTTTGAGTTTCCAGCAACTTTTCCAAATACAAAAGAATTGAATTTACACTAAATTTAATTTCGAGAAGGCATGGCTTCAACCACAATAAACTTTTAAACACTTAACTTCCACAAACACAAAACTTTAATTTTCTTAATAACGAAGAGAATACCAGATCTCTCGATGGACACTGAAGATGGGGTATTGATTCCATCAGCCAGGGAGTATGGCGAAGATAGCGGAGTCCAAGAACACCAGGTACATAACGGAGATTTTCCTAATGACTAAACCAAAAACTCAAGAAGAAAGTGAGACTAAATAATTTCCAAATAACTGGCTCGACACGGTTACTTCTTTACACGATCCTTCTAATGAAGACAGGGACGATGAGCTTGTCGTTCATCTCCGCATACTAGTAAAATTACAGGTAACACCTTTCAGCATATGAATTTTTAAAGTTCGTCCGCACAATGATGCGTCAATATTTTAATCCTCAAAGAGGCCTCCCTCGAGGATTAACTCAAAATGCAAATTAATGCCCATAAACCAAATAGAAAACTAAAGCAAATTCACAGCCACTAAAATGTCGAAATTAACCGTGCGCCACACTTAAAGATCGAAACAAAACGCGAGAAGCACCGGGTCCCCTTGGACCCGGGAGGTCGCGGTGAACACCCGCGTTCCACGGCGTCCAAATTTTGACTCCCCGAGAAAATCACAAAGTACCAACAAAGGGAACAGTTTGACAAAATAGAAAAGTCAGTTACACAATGCTAAGTCAAATTAAACACGAATAGCCCATAAGAAATAAAAATTTTGCATACCTAATTTCTCTAATTTAAAACGGCTTTTTCTTCAGCCGCAGATTGCTGACGATAGACCATAAAACCCTATAACACAAATAACGATTTCTAAGAAGAGCAGAGCCATACGAAGTGTTTAGTCTGCCCAGATTTACTAAAAATCACGTATTGTGATAATTTGGACAAAGAACTATAATATCGAATTTATAAATAAAAGCCAAATATAAACTATTCTTGCAATGAAGAAACACAAAACAGATTGTTAAATGCATTTTACTTTTAACAAAGAACTTCAAAGAAACCTTATGCAAAATGTTTGATAACCATATAAATATAGCTAAATAAATTTTAAAAACCGAAACGGAACGATAAATTCACAGTAAATGAATACATTACAAACGAAATTTGCGGCAGAATCCGGAGGATTATGCGAAACTTCAAAATGACATTACAAAGGAACATAAAAATATTCCAATGTCGTTTTCATATTGAATATATATTGACATACATATTTATCAAGTAAAAATATTTCCAATAAAGATATAAATACTACATTTCTTTCCAACTGTTATAGTATTTCCAGTTCATTCACGCGTTTAATTCCTAGTAACAGTAGTGATCATCCTTCATCAATGCAGTAGTGCTAACCCTGTCAGGTAGAAAGAGAGGTTCATGGTAGGCATCCTATATTCTTTAAATGTAACTAACACCCCAAAATCTCGACCTCAGTCCGAACTCCGGTAAAGCTTTAAATTTTTATTTTGCAAAATAGTTTTCTCTCTAAAGAATATAATGTTTTATTTAATGAAAATGAATAAAAAATAAATAAAACAGTTATCAATTTTGTTCTATTTTTGTACCACCCACTGACTATTTAAATTCTAAAAAGTGAGACAAAACATAAGTATTCTTATGTAATATTACCAGGTTTAATTCAAGTCTCGGTAAGTAAGTTTTTACTGGGATAGAACCAGTTACCGACACCAGAAGGCTAGACACAGACTTAATTTTAACTATTAGGATTTAAAATTCTGTATCACAGCAACTCAAAATAGCACTTGGTAAAGCAGATTAAGTGATCTGGTAGTTTTAGTTTAGGAACAAAATGCAACAGGTATATGTTGCCTTTAAAATGCTGCAAAAATTTTCCATCATTTTTTAAGTTCTGTTGGTAAGGAAGTAATATTGTACTTAAACAGTTAAGTCATCATTTGAAAAATGTAGGTAATTATATTAATATGTCATTTAATTATATTATTAAAAAATCATGTTAATTTTCATTAATAATTAGTTAATAAATTATTACAGTGATTTTATTATCACAATTTAATTGTTATAATGTATATTGACTAGTAAAGAACCTTCCTTAGATACCTTCATGTATCTAAATAATGAGCCATCAAATGTAATTTTGTCTAAATAAAATTAACTGGAGCCTGGCAAATTTTAATAAAGTATTTAAATATTTTTTTACTCAATTGACTATTTAGTATTTTATTTTAAATATATTATCAAAGTAACGGCAGTGGATATGAAATGCTTAAGAAGCAATTATCATCATCTCACTTTTATACATGGTCCTAACCTTTCAAAGTAAAAGTACTTATGATGAAAATCACAAGTAAATAAATCTGATTGCATTACTGATCTCAGATATTGCTGTTTGTTGTATATTAACAGATTTTGAAAAAAACAGAATCTTATGTCACTTAAGTTTTTGCATTAGTGTTACAATAAATTAAGAAAAATAAAAATAAAGACAAACTTACCATTTCTAAAAACTTTAACTCTAATCTAAGTCTTTCAAGGGCTGAATCTAATTTCATAAGATGCAGCCTTTCTTCATGCGCCAGTTGAAAATTTTGTAAAAACCAATACGACAACTGGATTGGATCAGTTGGGATATTTTCTACGGACAATTCTATTAATATATGTTCAATGGTAAATGCAAGGATGAATTTACCTTCAAAATAAAATTTCTTCAAATGATCCAGTATTAATTTTACATAGTAACAAACTTCATTATGATCATAAATCCATGTAGCATTAGGAAACTGTGCTAAATGATACCTACACATTTTATTACATTTTGAACAATTTTCATTAGAAATATTAGTAATAAAGACGTTACCTTCTATATTTATAATTTTTTAATAAGCTTTGATAGTTTTCTGTCGAACAACTTCTGCGTGATTTTAATGTCAACAACTGCGTATCACAAATAGGTGACTTAATCTCAGGCTCAGCCAATATTGTAACAGTTATTTGCTGCAATCGACCTCCTAGATGTCGAATGTCTCTACCTGGTATAATTTTACATCTTTGACGACCCCTTGCTTTTAGGTATAATACTCCCTGCTTAGAAAATGATTCAAAAACTTCCATGGTAACTCCATATTTATACAATTTTGTACCCAATTCACTGTTCCAAATCATGTTAGTAAATAAACAGATAGTGCATGAACAATACACTATAAACTTACTCTGCACATACAAGAGCAAACACATTTTTTTTGTTGATAAAATCCTGCATTATTGACTGTTCAACACGATCGTTCATTACAAGTGGTAAGGTAAAGCCAGGAAACACCAACGTATTTGTGTAGATAGCTAACAGGGTTAGCACTTCACCATCATCAAACAATGTATATCCACTGATGTTATTTAACTTTCCTAAATACTAATTTTAAAAGATAATAAAATATTTTATAGGTTTCCTTATTGCAATAATAAATACAATATATTTGATTAAAGGTGACTGGTGTAGTAAAGACGTTGATAACATCACTAGAAGAAGTAGTAATGATAGCGGCAACTTCTTTGCTACATTAACTTTCTTTAATCAAATACGTGTTACATACCCTGTGCGTTGTTGGCAAATTCGTGTCAAATTGTTCATCACCTTCTGTTTACATGAAAACAACGAGAATTTATTAAACAGTTAATATTCTTTGAAAAAGTAGAAAATGTATTACCATTCTCTGAATCGCTGGGTGAAGCATCGTTATAGTTAGAGTGGTCGCTTAATGCTTCGATGTCATCACTAGAAGAAATATGAAATTCCAATTGATTATCGTCATTTGATTCTTCTGACGGATCAGACATTGTTGCTTTTCACTTTCACAAATATTATTACATTTGTTAAGAAAATAAATTTCCAACGCTTGACGTTTGTTATCAAATTACATCTGATTTTTGTTTGTAAATAGGCAACCCAATAAGCAACTATGCCACAACAGCAGTTGGTACATTGGATTTTATTTATACCAGCGTCCGTAAATAATAACACCGGTCGACAAGATTTTCCTTGTTTAAAATATTATTAACTTTTTTTACTATTTTGATAGCGCTGAGAACGAATTCAGTCTTCATTTTATTGTATTACATCAGGTTTTCAATGAAATTAACATAGTGCTAATTTTTACTTTTTTAATAAAAATAATTTAAATTATTAAGTTTTGGCGCTCTTTCTGCGAGCTAAGCGACCTCTCGTGAGAAAACGTATTAGTTACGACAGCAACACACCTACTCGCAAAACGTTGTATTAGAATAAGCTGTTACATTAGTTTTGTTTATAAACTTTATAGTGAGTTCAAGTGAATTTAAAAAAACTATTAATGTTTTAATTTTGGTATTTTTTATCTAATTAATGATTTGTGATTAAATAATATTTGAGACAACAAAATGTCTTCAAGAAAATGTAAAAATAGTGTGAATACATTTTGTTATATCTGTGGAAATTTTATGATTTCAAAACAGAAACAAAAAATCACTGATTTCGTTCATAGTGCATATAATGCTTATTTTGGCTTTTGAATTGAGCTCAAATCGTGGACTCCGCAATTAGTTTGTACTATTTGTGTCGAACAATTAAGGCAGTGGACAAAACGCCAAAGAAAATCGTTGTCTTTTGGTATGCCTATGATGTGGAGAGAGCCAACTAATCATGTTAATGATTGCTATTTTTGTTGTATCAATGTAAAAGCTTTGTGGAGACCTTAAAATTATAACTATGTTGTTAGGTCAACAATCAGGATATACGAAATATCCTTTTTTATATGAGTGGGATAGTAGGGCACGACAACTACACTACGTAAAAAAACAATGGAATTCTCGAGATAAGCTTGAACCTGGAACCAGAAATATATTACGTGAAAATTTAGTTGATCCTAACAAAATTTTGTTACCTCCGCTTCATATCAAATTGGGTTTAATGAAACAGTTTGTTAAAGCTCTAAATAAAGAAAATGATAGCTTTAAGTACCTGTGTCGAAAATTTCCAACTATCTGATGCAAAGATTAAGGAAGGCATATTAATGAACGACGAAGAATTTGAAGCAACAATGAATACTTCTGAATTAGAAGCTTGGCTGGCCTTCAAAAATGTTGTGAATGATTTTTTGGGAAATAACAAGCATCCTAACTATAAGAATATTATGGCAACTTTATTGGATAAATATAAAAAATTGGGATGCAATATGAGTATAAAATTCCACTTTCTAGATTCACATCTGGATTTTTTTCCGGAAAATCTTGGTGATTTCAGTGAAAAACCGGGGGAACGATTCCATCAAGAAATCAAAACTATGGAAACAAGATACCAAGGTCGATGGAATGTAAATATGATGGCTGATTACTGCTGGTCATTGAAACGCGATATTCCTGATCAAATCTACAAAAAAATTACGCCCAGACGTAATTTTATAGAAAAACGCAAAAGACGTCACTCAAAATAATTATATTGTATTAATTGTAAACTTAAAGGAAGTTAGCAATAACTTTCAGCCATAAAAACTGAACCAACTTTTATTTCAAATTTGACTTAAAAAATGGAAAGTAGACGACCCAAGGACCATTATATCAAACAATTAGAATGAGGGTATTTCTTAAAAAAATTTAATTCAACGAAAGATAAATTTATGGCTGGGCCGCGCGGCCACATACACGAAGGCGCTAAAAACCGCGTGAGCCAACTTTTATTTTTAATTTGTTGTTACATATCGAATGCAGATGCCCTAAGGAACATTATATCAAAAAATTAGAATGAGGGTATTTCTTAAAAAAATTTAATTCAACGAAAGATAAATTTATGGCTATTGTAAATAGTTAGTCAAAATCGAAAATAGTAAATTTTTTGAATTGGATTGGACAATTACAAATTACAATTTCGAGCACACGCCATTGTTAATCTTATTCATTATATGTAAAATTAGAGAAAGCATCCAGATATCTACATTATTTTTAATTTTAAAAAGGTATTAATGTAGTCACTGTATTTGCATTATCATTAGTTAACAGGATTGATGTGATTGTGATATAATGAAAACATCAAATAAAGCGAAATATTATCATATCGTATATAGTATACTTCATCAAACTAAAAAATAAAAAGGGGTCTTTTGTCAAATTTGGACTCCAAGTCCATAAAACCCCTAAGGGCAATATCCCAAGAAGATCCCAACTGGGGTTGTTTATACTTGAACGTCAATTTAACACAAAAGCACCCTTCATGGTTCCTCTGACATCTTCTTTAAAATGACTTTCATAAGAAATTTCTTCTAAAGCATGACACAATGTTATTATCTCCTCGTTCAATTTCCCAAAACTTCTTTATTTGAGTTTCTAGGACTGCAAACGACAATAAATTTTGTTTTATATTTTATATTTCACTCGAACACGTGCTGACTGGACCCCCTAGGATGCAACCCAATTGTGTATTTTAGGTAATAGGTTGACCCTTTCCTATTTGTATTATTTACCCGGACAAATTAAATTCCAAAAAACTTGTGCTCCTAGCAATATATCAATTTCTCCTGGATCATAAAAATTGACATCTGCTAAATAGAGTTTTGGAACAACACTGGTCCGATCACAGTTTTTTCAACTCTTGTAGTGTGAAAAGCCGATCTTAACCAGTCTTAAAGCCTTAAAAAGAATTGTGTACATAATCATATTATTCTCCATCAAAAACATTCAAGCATACTGTATAAAATATTGCATGTGTATATAATAAATTTCTTCATTAAGTGTTATCAAAAATCAAGTGTTAGTGTGCGGATCAACAGAGTGTTTCACTTCTTGCATGAACGAGAAAAAACGTAAAACAGCTAAGTGCCTAACATTGTACGAGGGTTGCTATTTATATTTCTGGCCTTGGCAACACTGACTGTTTCCAGGCGTCAGCTGACATTTCCGGTGTAAACTTTACATTGTTGAACATAACCTCAACCACAACATTTTGTCATTTGAGTGCGATTAGTGTTGTTTGCAGTTAATTGAAAAGTGCATTCCCTAGTAAAAAATGGAATTGACCCGTGAACACTTTCGTGCAATTATTTTTCATAACTTTCGACGTGGATTATCACGACAAGAGTGCATCAATGAACTTAATACATTATATAGCGATGAAGCTCTATCCTACAGCACTGTAAAAAACTGGTATAATGAATTCAAACGTGGCCGATGTTCACTCCAGGACGAAATCCGTGAAGGCCGTCTAAAATCTGTCGTTGTGCCTGAAAACATCGATGCTGTGCGTGAACTGATTAAACAAGATCGTCATGTGACATACCGTGAGATTGAGGCATCTTTGGGCATTAGTATGACTAGCATCAACAAGATATTACATGATCATTTGGCCGTAAAAAAAATTTGTTCGCGTTGGATCCCGCATAACCTGACCAATGCTCAAAAGAAGGCTCGCGTCGACTGGTGCATTGAAATGTTGCAAAAATTTGCGAAAGGTGCATCAAAGGCTGTGTATAACATCTGCACAGGTGACGAATCATGGATCTACGCATATGACCCCGAAACAAAACAGCAATTAACTGTGTGGGTCTTTTAAGACGAGCCAAATCCAACAAAAGTTGTTCGCGGAAGAAGCACATCGAAGCAAATGGTTGCCTGTTTCTTTGGCATTACCGGTCATGTGGCAACAGTGGCGTTAGAGCAACGTAAGATGGTCAACTCTCAATGGTACACAACCATTTGTTTGCCAGAAGTCATTGGAGAAATTCGGAAAACTTCAAAGAAGAGGCGAATCCTTCTTCATCATGACAATGCAAGCTCTCACACCGCTGCTCAAACAATTGAATATTTAACCAGCCAGAAGGTCGAGTTGATGGGCCATCCACCATACAGCCCTGATTTGGCACCCAATGACTTTTTTTTATTCCCTTACATCAAAAACAAACTGCGTGGTCAACGATTTTCAACACCAGAAGAAGCCGTTTTTTGTTTCAAAACGCATATTTTGGAGCTGCCTCAAACAGAGTGGAAAAAGTGCTTTGAAAATTGGTTCAAACGCATGGAAAAGTGTATCAATCTTAATGGAGAATATTTTGAAAAACAATAAAACTAGTTTCGACCATAAATACTTGTTTTTTCATTGTTAGGCCAGAAATATAAATAGCAACCCTCGTATTATTGGTAATTCTAAATTCAGCAATAATTTTAGATTTTGTAGTAATTCGAATATTTTGATCCAAAAAGCTACAGAAATTATATAAAACATATTGTTATAACAGAGTCGGAAGATCTCACCGAGAATTGTGGCGGAGAAAACAGAGAAACTCAATGTGTAGCTTGTCTATGATACAGCCATACAAATTGTTTAGAACTGTCCACTAATGATAATGACTATATCTGCGAAATCTGCAAAACCAGCAATTTAAAATAAAACTTCTTTCACATAGCTTTTAACACCTCCGCACTTGGTTGTAGTTACATTCATATCTCCGAAACAAAGAGTTGATATAAGATAAATAACTGGTTTATGGTTTTATTTAAATGAGATTAAAATGTTTGTCAGTCGGAGTAGGACTTGGATTAGTAACTAGCTGCTGTAGAACTGTGTCAGATGGTAGGGTTCTATTGGTAGTCGCAAGGCTGCTTAAGACCCTATTTGTCATCTGAATAGAGTAGTTCCCTCTTGGGAAAAGAACTGTCAGAGAATAAATACAAATCTAGGAGGAACCCGAAGTACGAAAAGCTAGAAAGTGATAAAAAATTTCAGAAGGGAGAAGAACAAAGACATAATAAATAACAATAAAACCTCAAGATTGGGAAGAATACTTCAAAAACTTTCGGTATAGGACAGAGAAGAATTGGCAGAAAACAAAAACCAAAACGAACAAAGAATTACAGTAACAGGCTCACCAATACGAATAACAGTTGAAGAAATAAAGACTGCGTGTAAAGCATTAAAGAATAACAAATTCAGAGGGTCCTGGAGGCATCCAAGGGAATTGTTCAAATATGGAACAGATAAGCTATACGAACATATGAGGCAACTATTCCAGAAGTATAAACACAAATAAAATCCCTAAAGAATGGAAAGTGTTACACCTAAGTACTATACACAAAAAGGGCGACAAAAACAACTGCGCTAACTACCGAGGAATGGCAGTTACCGGATCCATGAGTAGAATCTATCTGAAAATTTTAACGAACAGAATGGAAAAAGAGTATCACGATCATGAGGCCGAAGAACAAGCAGGCTTTCGCACGGGACGATCTACAGCGGACCACATTTCCTGTTTAACTCAAGTGATAGAAAAAGAGATGGCACGAAACCAGGAAATACATTTATTGTTTGTTGATTTAAGAAAAATATAGTGTCTCTATACAGAAATTGTGGCAATCAGTGCAAAGTACAAATATTAGCATAGAATTATTTAAAGCTGTCAAAACACCATATGACCAACCCATAACAAAAATTAAAACAAGAACACAAATAACACCACGATTTATTACGTCAAAAGAACTCAAGCAAGGATGCTGTATATCCCCCACCCCTTTTTAAGATCTACCTCGAAAGCGCTCTAAAGAGATGGAAACAAAAGCGCAGAACAATGGGGATACCAATAGCCGAGACCATGTTATACAAGTGGTAATGGTGCAAGATTTCGACGACCTGATCTACGAGTACATGACGAGGAAGCTAATTGAAAAGTACAAAATTTGGTGTTTAGAAGTCATTACGAAAAAAACCAAATATCTTTGTATTAGAGGGCACCAAAGAGAACTAATACTAGACGAGTAAACCACGACAAAACACTGCTACGACAACAAATATCTAAGTACAAATATTTCGCATGATGTAAAAACGGACAAGGCAATAAAAAAAAGAAATACAGCCCGAAGAAAGGCCGTTTTTTTTCTTTTATCCTTCCCATCCTAGAATCCTTCCATTCCCGGTGGGGTAAGCTCAACACGTTCTCGTCCGTCCTCACTGAGCGGTATCTGCATTTTTTTAAGCGATAAAGGTGGTAAGTGCATATATCGGCCGACATTGAGCATGCTTAAGAAATACCCTCATTCTAATTTTTTGATATAATGTTCCTTAGGGCATCTGCATTCGATATGTAATAACAAATTAAAAATAAAAATTGGCTCACGCAGTTTTTAGCGCTTTCGTGTATGTGGCCGCGCGGCCTAGCCATAAATTTATTTTTCGTTGAATTAAATTTTTTTTAAGAAATACCCTCATTCTAATTGTTTGATATAATGGTCCTTGGGTCGTCTACTTTCCATTTTTTAAGTCAAATTTGAAATAAAAGTTGGTTCAGTTTTTATGGCCGAAAGTTATTGCTAACTTCCTTTAAGTTAATTGTAATTGAAATTTTCTTTATGAATATTTAAATAAATATATTTCTAACAATAATTGATTTTATTTTGATAAATTTGAAATAAACATTTTTT
>VTPC01090587.1:1011811-1097218 GCA_011009095.1 Ignelater luminosus
TCGTCTACTTTCCATTTTTTAAGTCAAATTTGAAATAAAAGTTGGTTCAGTTTTTATGGCCGAAAGTTATTGCTAACTTCCTTTAAGTTAATTGTAATTGAAATTTTCTTTATGAATATTTAAATAAATATATTTCTAACAATAATTGATTTTATTTTGATAAATTTGAAATAAACATTTTTTGATTTTGTAGAAAAACTAGATGTGATGGAAAAAAATGAGGATACTTATGAATTCAGGACACTAAAAATGAACAATAATTACCATTAAAATATAAACAACGCTCAAAAGTTTTTAATCTGTCGGCCTGTGTAATGTTTGTGTTAAGATCAGATTTACGAGCGGCCGTCAGTAAAGAAAACGCTTTCAAAGGTACTGTTTTTGCGTTTATGGAAATTGATATTCGCTGTCTATCGTCCAGGAGCCTTTGAACGACAGCGCTCTTAATTACTGCTTTCTCCTGAACACAAAATTGGTATGCCATGAAATACAGGGTGTTCCGCGACTTGACCTACAAACTTATTTGATATATTCCAGGAGTCCATACGATAAAAAAATGTTATACCCTATAAAGTATCGGCGAACTTCTCTTCTTTTCGCAGATATCGAAAGAAATTGTAAAAAAAAGTCAATAATACACAACAACCAAAAAATTGAGTTAACTTTGATGAACTGACATATTTGTGACAAATGACAGCTTATTGGCGTGTTTACTGTCGCAGTTAATGCTGATTTTTTTTGTACTGTTTTTAATTTAAGTCATTATGCCGCATTTTACTAATATGCCGATATGGTTTTAGTCTATGGTTTTTGTAATGGAAGTGGACGTGCTGCAGCAGCGGAGTACCTCAGACGATACCCAGATCGCATTGTTCCTTACCATACAAATTTTCTAGCGTTTCTCGCTGCATGAGAGAGACAAGAACTTTCCCACGTCGCGTCGTCGTGTAGAAAGAGATGGAAATGGAATATCTCAAACAAGGCGAATTCTTCAAACCACCGTGTGGACAATTCTGCACTACGATGGGCTTTATCCTTATCATTTACAAAAAGTTCAGCATTTACTTCCCAAAGACTTAGAAAATTGAGTACGGTATTATCAGTGGCTGCAAAATAACTTGGAGGTTATTCCGCACATACTTTTTACGGATGAGGTTCAATTTACAAGGAATGGTATTAACAACACACGTAATTCTCACATCTGGGCGTAGTATAACTCACATGCCACAATCGTAGTTAACCATCAACATCGCTTTTCCATCTACGTGCGGTGCAGCTTGTTAAATAACCATCTTATTGGGTCCTGGAATATGCAGGGTGTCTCGAAAAACCAAGATTTCTGGGATCCAAATAAGACGATTTAACCCAAATTACATATATCTTAGAGTCTACCATTTATGAGCTACAGGGTGTCAAATTTAAAGTACTAATTGGGCTATTGTAACACTCTGCTGCAATACTTTGTCGCGACGTTTTGGAAACTGACCCTGGTTCCGACCTCAGACGTTTGCCCTAAAAAGGGCGGTTTGGTTTACGTATTATTTTGCATTTCTAATTTACTTTTTTTTTCGTAAATCTTCGACCTCACCGGTCTCTGAACCAGAGACAATAATCGTTAAGTTGATTACTAAGCTGGGTGCTTGCAGTCAAATCATAATTATTCCTGCTGCTGCTCCGCAGTCACTGTAGGCATTACGCCTTTTCGGCCTGATGAATAGTAAAAATGGTTTGGATGTGAACGCTGCTGCATATACGCGCGCTGTCGAGATGAAAACTTTTCGATTAAAACTTGTCTGGCCCGGTTAGGGTGGAAGTGTGGAGGTTCGGCTGGTCGACTCCTCGTCAGTCCGGTCTCCAGTTCTCCCCCGGCATCACCGCCACTGCTGGTGTAAGGGCACTCACGCGGAGCACGCTCACTCATACTACGAGTGCACCGCAACCAACCTCGCGGGAGTGCTCGTCTACTTGGCTTTCGCTATGTAGTAGGCCACCTGGATCTTGTTGGTACCTGGAACAAAAAGCAGAGTTACGGCGGGGAGGGGGAGGTTTAGAGGTTTGTGATGTTTGAAGGTTTGGTGAAAAGTGTCCCGAGCATAGGATATGTTGTAGATTTACCTGAGGGCCAGGGGGATGTCCTTTAATAGGTCTAGGAGATCGTAGGGGAGCTCCGGGGCTTGGGCGAGGAGAATGACTGGAGGGTGTTTGATCTTCCTCTTGGGCTTCCTGGAAATGTGCAAGAGTGGAGTTTTCAGGGTGTCGAGAGTGGCGGTTCGGTTCTGCTCAACGGCCTTCTTCACGAATCCGCCTCGCAAAAAGTCGAGTTTGGCGTCTATCGGAGGTAATCCGGCTAGCTCGCAAACCTCCCCCGAGGGATGGAAGCGATCTAGTCAAAGTAGCCTCCGACACACGGCCCTCTCCTTCTTACGGAGCGATTCCACGAATCTGGGCGCAGCAGTTCCAAGACAGATGAAACTATAATCCAGGACGGGGCGAACGAAGGTTTTGTACGTGTGGATGAGGGTGCGTTGGTGGCATCCGCGGATGCCGCCGCGAAGAACGGATAAAAGAGAGCTTGCTAGACGATGCCGCAGCATCTCTTGGTTTCCTCGGCCCAGGACAGGATCTTCGAAAACCGGATGCCCAAGTACGTGACGGTGGGAGACAGCTGGAGACGGCTGCCCCACAGTTGGAGGTGAACGTGGTTATCCGAAAGCCTCGGTTTCCTAGAGTTGTTTGGGTGTCTGAAAAGTATCGCTTGGGTCTTGTTGGTGTTGGGTTTGATCCTCCACCGCTGAAGCCAGTCCTCGCCGGGGGCGGAGTTCTTGCCGGAAGCAAGAGCCGTGGCCGTTTCTTCCACCCGGATAGGGAGAAGAACATCCGGGGGCGGCAGGTGAGGGGGCGGTTAGGGAGGACTCTGGCCAGAGTTTTTATTCGCAGATCGTTCCAGAACGCGTCATTGACGCGTTGGCGATGGACCTGATCGAAACGGGGGTCGTCTGGGGCCTGCTGGATATCGTCGAGCAGATTCGCGGAGACTTCTGCTTTTTCCTGGGGTTCGGCGGTTATCTGGCCGTTGTGTACGAGGTGGGGATTACTGCGTTTTCTGCAGCCTGTCATGGCGCGGAGCTTCTTCCGAAACAGGCTGCCCTGTCTGTGATCTAGGCTAGAGCAGAGCCCCGATCAGCGCTCCTCCTGGTACCTCGTGACTTGCAACCGGACGAGCGCGTTGAGTCGGTTCCACTGCGTCTTGACCAGAGGATCACGGGTTCTGGCGAATTCTCTGAACAATCTGCGCTTCTCTTTTATGAGTCGGACTATGTTTCTTGGT
Organism: Ignelater luminosus; assembly: GCA_011009095.1. Classification (NCBI taxonomy): domain Eukaryota; kingdom Metazoa; phylum Arthropoda; class Insecta; order Coleoptera; family Elateridae; genus Ignelater; species Ignelater luminosus. The sequence goes on from VTPC01090587.1 coordinate 1,015,140, forward strand.
AGAGATGGGCGATCGGTGTTGATGGATTTGAGGGGAACTGCAGTGTCGACTGCGTCTTGTATGGTGGTGGTAAGGCTGTGAACGGCGGCGTCGATTTCGGTGATGTCGAGCTCAACACCTAAGAGGACGCACGAAAAGGTTGAGCTTTTAGATGGCCGGGACAGAGGTTGCGACTTCGGTGTTGCGGGGGCTACTCGGACGGGGTGCCCTATATGGTGGCTCAAGGTTTTGAGTTTCCCACGTAGGCCGTCCTGGTGGGATGTGATGCGCGCCGTACCGTTGGGATGTACGGTGACGTCTTTGAGGAAAAAGCTTTAAGAGTGGAGTAGGATTTGGGGATGTGGGAGATAAAGTAGGTGGCGGAGGCAGAGGTGGGAGCGGGATTTGTGGCAGTTCTGGCAGGTTTGTCGGGTCTGATACGGTACTTCTTGGACGCAGCAGTGGTCCATTCCGGGCTGAAGTCTGGGGAGGACAGGAAGTGTTTTTAGGAGGGAGCGGCGGCGGAGGAAATGGGAGTAGAGGCGGTGGCAGGGATTGCGGAGGTTTGGGATGCTAAGGTAGGATGTGGGAGGGAATTGAGCACGTAGCTCACGATGGAGGCGGCAATGGGTTCAATGACGGGGGCAGGAGGAGCGGCGTATGAGGCGGATGGGATAGGATGGAGGGCTGGGGTGTAGGTGCAGGCGGTGGTAAGGCTCGAAGTGGAGGCGGCAATGGAAGCGTAGGAGCGGGGCGACGAAGAAGAAGGGAGAGTGAGGGAGATGAAAAACGAGTGGTCGGTGAGGGAGGCAGGCGGTGAAGCGATGGGAGTGGATGCTCGGGGTTGGGACGTGGAGGGATTTGCCCATGTGCGCAAAAAATATGTTTCACGCACATGTGTAAGAAAAAAAAACAAAAATGACACATTAGGTAACTGCTTATTTTTGCAAATTAATACTTTTTTATACTTGTATATTTTTGTACTATTTCATATTTTATTTACGTGCCTAAAATCGTTAATAATATGTTTCTATCCATTTTGATTAACAATTTTACAAAACAACAATATAAATAATAAGTAATAACAACTTCTTGTTTCACAGCACATCAACAACATAACCTCGAGGAACACGGTTGTTAGATTAGGTAAGTCTACAACTTTATTTGTTTACGTTGTACGACTCCAAATGAAGCACCGTTTCGTTCTTTTATTCCGAGAAACTCTGCTTACTCTGTGTATCAGGTGATCATTCACTCCACTCGCAACGCTCCAGCACCTAAACAGAAAACCGAACTTACCTAATGTTGCCTCCAACTTGTTATAATCTGCACGTAAACTGTTCATTTGCTTTACCTCCACTAAGCTGAACCAAACGTGCACTTTAGAAATTGATGACGTCACATTCTTGAACTAGTTTGTAATACGTACAAGTTAGTGCAGTGCAAATGAACAGACCTATTATTTATGAATTGCACTAACTCTCTTTTTATTTAGTGCTGCATATATATTAATTGTTAATCCGTAAAACTAATATAAATACACTTTATTCGTACGAGATACCTCTTTATTTTCTGTTGTATTTACAAATAAGCACTACCAATATTGTTATTTTAGATTGGTATGAATAAAAACACCAAGTCTTCCACTAGAAATGCAGGAAAAATCAAACAAGTTCTAATTTCGTGCGTCAGCCCGCGGGGTGCTAACGCATTAACGAGAAGCATGGTGTGAATGGTTGAAACGCATGTAACTGGATTGCATGCAATAACTGCACGCGTGGGCACGCATAGTGTGAATTGGTCGTTTAAGAATATCAGACTGCTGCTACTGAATTAAATTACATCATTATTTAATATGGTTATAAATTAAATATCTGATACCACAGTACAGAATAAATTATTCTATGATCAAAGCATTCGAATTTTCTAATTTTATTTACTAGTTGTCAACGCTATTCTAACCTTTGAATTTATATTCAAAGATTTGAATAACCCACAGTTTATAGGCGACACAGTTGTCTCATACTCTGAAATTCGATACCGTAACGTAGCAAAAAGTCAGAATTATAGCATATTTTCTAATCGGCAGCGCGCTGGCATTCTTAATGGCGTCAAATTACCATCTGGCTGACGTATCAGGCAACAGTATAGGGAAACCTTATACAGTCACTGATCGTGTCAGGAACAGTATTCATGATTATACGTTACCATCAGCAAAGAAAGCGTTTTGCGTTTACGAAAAATGACGTTTGTTGTCGAACAAATTCGAATTTTTACCTTTGTACAGATCTCTGTAAAATGGCAATTTTTTATATGCACTTGGCGAAGTAGTGGCGATTTTATTAAAAACGTCATATAAGAGAAAAAAAACTAAAGAAAACACGATTGTTGCTACCTCTATTGGAAATTTAAAAAACTAGTTTGGGGATGATCATCGGGTAATCACACTCTTGCCACAATAGTAGAATGTATTATCAAAAACCAGCGTATACGCTGCAAAAACCATAATAAAAGTTATAAATCTTTAGATATGAATGGCAACATTGGTTGTAGTTCTTCGGCTATTTCGATGAAATTTAGCGCATTTTTTTGTAGATTATTTTTCCCTATAATAATTTTTTGCCGTTTTTCCACCGTATCGGCTTGAAGCTACAAAAAGAACTCCCGTGTTGGTTTAGGGCTCAAGGGAATACCTCGTGTCAATTCTGGGACTCAGTGGGAATCCCCTGCATCGATTTGTGGTCCTGAGCTTTCCTTCCCCTTCGAAAAAGTGATGTTCGGAAGGACAATAAAAGAGTCGCCATAAAAAATAGCTACAAATTAAGTAGCAACAAAATAGCGACTTTTTGGAAAGAAGAAAGAAACTTTTACCGTTTATGCGTCGGCAGTATTAAATATTACCACATATTACTATTACATTGACCTGGCAAGTGGCAACACGGGCAACACCAAAGAAAAAAGAATATTCTGTGGCAACACTGCCAGCATCGCACCTTATCGTTTTCGTTAACCGTACTTTTACGACTTTTACATTTTAATTTTACAGTTTGAAATTGATATGAGTGATTCCAACTAATTGTTAACATTTTTCGCATTTATTTCAAAATTTATTGTTAATTATAATCTATGAATTTGTTGTGGTATAACTTAAATCTTTCATTATAAAGAGTGAGTATTCTAAGGTTATGTTTTTTGCCTTTTTGTTTACATAAAGATTTTCTTTTCAAGAGTTTAAATCAGAAGAAAGTTTAGGGATTTACAGCACCAACCAAAAACTACTTGGACAGTTGATTATAGTTGTCATCATTAAGTAATCAAATCCTTATTAAGATAGTTTACCTTTTGCTTATTGTTAAGCAACATGGAAAACCCTGAAGAATTTCCTAAGAAACATCGAGTTGATTTGTCATCTCTTCCAACCCGCCAGTATTTAGATCAAACTGTTGTACCAATCCTTTTACAAGGACTGTCTTATCTTGCTAAGGAACGTCCAGTAGATCCAGTTGCGGCTTTAGGTAATTTTCTTTTAAAGCATAAAGCTAGTTCCAACAGCCCTGATGATTCTCCAGATACAGAAAAGAAGAATTGAAGGCATCATCAATAGCATAATTTTGAATAAATTAAGTAGTACTCGTATAGATTTTAATTTTGTTTTTAAATTTTTTTATATACATAAAGTTATTAATAATTATTAAGAGTGATACAAACGTAGCTTCTCAGAAATAGTGTATTTTGTATTTGCATGACTATTTCAAGCTCGTGTCAACAATTTAATATAATATTTATATATAAAATTTTATTTTTTCGGTAAGAGAATTACTTGTGGTAATGAAGTTTTATACCATAACTATAGATAATGTATTATACTAACCAATAATAAATATTGCAAATTCAATTATCTATTTTAATGTAAAAAGACAAAAGGATTATGAACCGATGTGGGGTTAGTGCATTCATTGAAAAACATAAGTATGTTAGGGCCATTTGCAAGTTTCTAGAATAAAGCTGTATGGCAGGCAATTCCAAAGAATTGTTTATTATGTTTAAATGCTATTCTGCTACCATGACATCGTTGGTATTACCGATTAATTAATAATGGTTTTACCCACATATGAGGTGAAACAGTTTCCAATTTTTAGTGTTGTGAAAAGTGAAAACCAAAATCTTAATTATTACGGTGCTCATATAGGATGCTCTCATCTAACTTTCCCAACATGGGGATTTTACTTAATTTGTATGTTACTGCTTTGGTTAAATTACAGAAAAGTTGTAAAATTCTACAATAGTTCAAGTGGCAACCATAAAATGTCTGTCGTCAAACACCCAACTAATTTATAAAAAAAAAAAGGATAAAAGTAAAGCTTATAAGAGTGAGAAAGTAAAAATAAAGCAAATTCAGACATGGTTTGTAATTAATGAGGCAATTATAAGTCCATTATTCACTGGATTGGTTGAATTGCATGCTTGATTTTTAGTATGATTTAATTTTCTGTGTGCAAGGTTAGCTATTTAACATGATACTGATATCTATAAAAACTGAATACTTTAATTTCCATTTTTTGCCATAACTCTTATTTGCATTTTAATCTCAATTCTGCAAAGATGTTCTTAAGGACGTTCCCAAGCAAACACTCGTAAAATAAATTTTCTTAAGATTTTCTTGAAAATTTGAATATATATATTTATTAATGTTCTTTATACATAAGAAAGGTTTCAAACCCCTTGCCACCGTAAATTTGTAGATTTTGGCTGTTAAAATTTGCATTTTTAACATACGAACCATACACCAAAGTATGTTGAAATGGATGTTTTATGATATAACAATGGTAATTTTCTTATGACTTTTGAAAATATGACATATTTTCCTGTAAAGAAAATTACAGCAAGCGGTATTCGTCCTTCAGAAATTTACCATTTCTTAATTGTGAAATCATTGTTTATGCTCAGTTAAAAACGTTAAATATATATGTAACCTTGAATAATCCTCCAAAATACTAAAACCCAACGTAAACAACTCGTGTCTCGATCAGTGTAAAAATGTAACGTTGATTTATTATTATTAATATTAGTGCATGTTATTTTTTTATTTCTGTGTATATGCGACGGGGCGAAAGAGGGCGCTGTTTCTTGAGAACATCCTTAAGGCAATTTTTTACTTTAACTATGATGTTTCAAATTTTTAGAACCCTCATCAGATTCATTTTTGTTATGGGGTCACTGTGCAGGGGTTTTACACATTAATACCATATTTTGAAGTTGTTTTCAGTAATATAGCACATGTCTATGTTCTGCTCAACAGTGATACACCAATGCAGGAGGTATATTATCAATACTGCAGATTCTCACGGAACATGTGATTTCCTAAAAATTTGAGTTAAATTTTTCAGTTATAATTTGATAGAAGTAGAAGTAGAAGTAGAAATTTTTCTTTGAAAATCATATTGGAGTGAAAATCAAGATATTGATGATAATATGCCGTCTGTAGAGGGGTATTTCATTGGACAATTTATTGAGAAATAAAAATAAATTTATAAACAAAATAGAAGTTACTTCAAGAATTTGCAAAAAGTAGTTACAGGGGGTCTTACCACTAACTAACCGTCAGTCCTATCAGTAAAACCGCCATTACCGAGGTGGTTGCTAAGTAATTCTGCAATTGTCTACATAAGGTATTATAGCCACGTTACTGCCTTGTATTCAAACTTCGAATTGGGATGTGATGTTACAAGCAGGATTTGTCACACACGCGGATAGAGAATGATTAGCATATCAACCCTGGGAGAACAATAAATCCTTAAATTAGAGTAACAAACAGTAGGCATAGAGTCTAATGCAAATCTAGTGGTGACGAGAGAGGAAATTACAGGATAGGCAACTTTCGCTACATTATGACCAAAACATTGTTTTGCAAATTTTTTTATTTATTTTATTTAGTTATTTCGAATATTGTTTGTCTTATTTCTGTGTAAATATTCAACGATGTTTTAACTTACTAGTTAAATAAATAAAAATATTGGTGAGATTACCAATAGGCAGTATTAAAAAAGTAGTCGTACGTAGTGTAGGTAAGACGCTTTTCCTCTTCCTCTGTTTTTAAATTTCTTGCCCACAAACTAGTATTATACGCTCTCCCTGGCAATGTTCCCTCTAAGGTGTGCGTTAATGCGCACGCACAGCATTTAAAAATTAACGCACAAAGATAATACACTCGCGCACAGTAATATTCAAATTCAAAAAGATTTATTTTTTTGCTGACCTCAACAATAATCTTAATTAATTTAAATTCCAATTAGATTGCTTTGTTATAAAACTAAAGTAGGTATATTTGTTTAACTAACACCGTTGTAACAATTGAGAATTGGGGTTATAATAGGTATTTTGTTTTCTGTTTCTTCTGGGCAAGGTTGCCAAATTAAAGTAAAATTTGTCCGCATATTATTTACACATGTTTTTCTCACATTTGTCTACAAACTTATTACTCAAATGAATTCGGGTGTATGAAATTTTCAAAATTATTGTAAAGAAATTAAACAACATTTAAAAAAAGTGAGGGAAAAATTGTGTTGGATGATTACAAATTTGGCAACTCCGCTTGTGCCTCCATAAACTCCTAACGCACAACCTTTTCAGTCGGTGCATTAAGAGCTTGTACCTTTCACTCCGTCCTGTAAAAACCGAACGCTACAATAGCGCACTCTGTTAACTCGATCACAAAAAACGAACGGCTTTTACAACAAGCGGAGCACTCCGAGTTTTAAGAACAACATAAACGAACGTACCTTAAAAACAAAAGTATTATAACATGCGATCATTAAAAAAAAAGTTTCCAGGAGGCTGTGAAATGTTTTCCTAGGGCGTAGCTTAGACACAACGCATGCCAACACATAACCTATAAACTGATGATTTTGCCATGTTTCTAATGTAAACCATTGTAAACCGTCAATTTGACAGATAATTTTCCGGAATAAGCTAAGACAGAAATATGGTAGGGGTAGATGAGATGATGCCGTATTAAAGCATTATACATGTTTAAAGCTCAATTTAAACGTTTCAATTTATTTGTTATTTCCAGAAAAAGATTTTTTTCCGAAATGCAAGAAAATGTCAAGTGCATTTAGATGTTTCAATTTTTTTTTTTAGTATTTAGCTGCCAAAATGCAAAAATTGCCCACCTTCAAGAGAATTGAGGAGTACAGTTTTTGTATTTAACTTCATTATTGTGATGCCATTATTTAATATTTATTATAACCTGAAAACTTTCTCGCTGTTTCTTGCAAATATTATTACAGCACCTAAAGTATAAAAATAGTATTTTCTGTTATTACTTTTATTTATAAAAGATGAACAAAGCAAAACTCAAAAAAAATGTATTTATTGTACACAACTGTGGCGATAGAATACTTTATGTTAAGTAAATGAGTACTACCATTGTTTAAGCAAGGGTACTACTACTAAATAAGACACCTCTTCGAAGGAGATGGGTGGAACCACGGAAAATCGCTCTAATGCGCAGGTTAGCAGTGGCGTGACCCCCACAACCCCCCCAAACCATATCTTACTTTTTTGTCTTTCAATAGATATTTTATAAATATTAACCAAAATACTGAGTATGTATAAAGATTTTTAGAAAGCTGGAATGAGTAATATGAAAAAAAATGTTAAATTTTAGAATTTACTGCTGCCTCCAAGTTAAAAGTTAAATAAACTTCACCAATAATAGCGAGCCTGTCCAGGTTCGTAGTAGTAAAATCAGCCAATCATGTATATCAGCTGGGTGAGATCGGATATAATCGAACAAATTGCACATCTAGTTCAATAGTGCCGCAAGTCCAAAAAATCGAATTTTGAGTTATGGCGATATAAATCTGCCTTCATAACGTCTGCATAGAATGCAATAAAGCCGTAACTAAATTTACATTTCATTTAAGCAGTAACCAGTAAACTAAAATCCTTACTACACTGAACGACTTTTTGGATGTAATATGGCTACAACAATTAAGGCGATATTACTCAAACAATAAAATACAAAATAATTCTATATGGCCGTAACTGCTAAAAAATTTAACATAACTGTTTTCTTCTCACATTCACTGTTTAGTTTAACCGTAAAATTCCTCGAGTTACAGCATCTGAATGTACGACCGGCCGCTTAAACAAAGGGAGGGTTCATCTTTTCACTGATTTAATTTATTGCTTTCGTTTCCTCCCTTATATTTAAGATTTTCTACGAATTTGTCAAAATCATCTGTTTTAAATAAGAACTCGACCGTTCTGAATGGTATTGTTTTCTTCAGTTGTCATGTTGTTTTTGCATGAGTAGTGTCAGGTCTTTTGGTGTGAAATCGCAAAAAGGTTTTTAAACAGAATAAAGTGTCTTTTCTGTTATAATTTGTAAATTTTGCAATACCGTATTTTTATACATTAATTTGAAAAATTTTAAATTGGCAGTTTTACATTTTCATAATAATATTTCTTAGATAAGTAATTAATTTTATTATCTTCTAAAAAGGTTATTAGTTGTAGAATGTTGCTATTTTTATAGTGTGTTCAAGTATGGAAAGAAGTAATAATAAAAGGAAAATTAACATCGATTCCTTTATTTTTAAGAAGAAAATAATAAATGATACTGATAGTGGTCTTGTTAGCGTTGCAGTAACTGCATCTGAAGCATCGAGCCCTCAAAACTATAAAAATACCAGTATATCAGATACGTGTAATATTTACTCAATCAGTAAACTCAAAAACCTCAGGTGATATTGATTTTAATACTGATATTTCTAATTATGTAAACTGTAATGTCAGTAAAAAAAATCCAAATGATACATTACAAAATATATGGAGCCCGGATCCTAATTTTAAATTTCCATCAAGTGGAAAAAGAAATTTAAAATTTAACTCTCATTGGTTGAATCGATGGAAATGGTTGGCTTACTCTAAAAAAGATGATGGTGCTTATTGCAAGTTCTGTGTTTTTTTTTGCTACGGAAACAGCAGGGACTGGAGGACATCGAGTTCTTGGAAAATTAGTTAAAAAAGAATTTAGAAACTGGAAAAACGCCTTTGAAGTATTTGCAGGTCACGAGTCAACTGATTATCACACCTTTAGTGTAACTAAATTTCAAAATATAGGACTAATCGAAGAAAAGAAGCAAGATCCAATACATTACCAACTCGATTTAGCCTCAAAACACAGAATTGAAGAAAACAGAAAAAGAATTTTACCTATTATAGACACTATAATTCTATGTGGACGTCACTGCATTTCTTTGAGAGGGCATCGTGATTCTGGCCTTATAGATTCAGATATAGATCCAATAGAAAATGACGGAAATTTTAAAGCGATATTAAGGTCAAAATTAAGATCTGAAGATGAAATCCTCAAACTTCACTTGGAGTCCATGTCCAAAACAGCTACATATCTGAGTGCTAAGACTAAAAATGAAATAATTAATGCATGCGGAGATAATATAACTAAAAAAATGGTTAACAAGATTAATGAGGCGAAGTTTTTCTCTATCCTAGCTGACGAATCAACGGATATTTCTTGTATTGAACAGTTTTCTTTATGTTTTCGCTTTTATAATTCAACTACTATGAAAATTGAAGAGAACTTTTTGAAGTTTGTGCCTGTTACAAATTTAACCGGTCAAAACTTAGCCAATGTACTAGTAATTACTACATTAGAAGGTCTAAATATTAACAGCAACTTTATGGTAGGACAAGGCTATGATGGCGCCTCTTTAATGAGCGGAGCATTTCATGGGGTGCAAGCCTATATTCCAGCAAAATATAGTTCGGCTATTTATGTTCATTGTGCATCTCACTCATTAAATTTGGCAATTTTTGATGCGTACACAGTACCGCAAGTACGAAATAGTATGGCAACTTTATCAAAATTGTGCAATTTTTTTAGAACTCCAAAAAGACAAAATGTATTTGCCACAGAAATTGAAAAAGGCAATTCAGACTCGAAAAAACAAGAATTGAAACAACTATGCCATACCAGATGGTCAGAGAGACACGACTGAATATTGGTTTTTTTGGAAATGCAAGAAGTTGCAGTGGGAAGCTTAGAAATTATACAAAACTGGAATGACAGAGATGCCTCTTCAGACAGTTTTGTATTAATAAAGTCTGTTCTTACAACAGAATTTCAGATTACCCTACAAATGCTTGCAATTACTTTGCCCTTCTGCAAATTATTGCAAACAATAAATGACCTCAGTCAGGCAATTTGATTAGCAAAAAATGTAACAAATACATTAACTGAAATGCGACAAAATGCAGTCCAAGAATTTAAAAAAATCCTTTGTTCTTTTCAAACGCCGACCGATGACCTTCAGCTAATAGTTGGGTGATAACACCGATATGTTCGAACAGATGTCGCTACGTGAGTAGTGCGTAGATTTATTTATGAACATTATGAATAATAAATTACTAAAAAGGCTCCTACCTACCATTACTTTCACCAGCTTAATTTTAGGCATTTTTTGTTATTAAATTTCATTTTACTAATTTATAATGGCATTATATTAAATTAAAGAAAAGGATGTAAATCATGCACAAATCTAAAGGAATCAAATTTGTCACAATACATTTTAGATACTTACCTTATTGTTTTCGTACTCAAATATTTATCTTATATGCCTACATTTAAATAAATCACTAAACAAATTGGTTGTGTTTTCATGTTACTTAGATATTATAAAAAAAATTCTAGTTTATATTTTAATTGTTATTAACGGGTTTGTAGGTCTTTATTTAATAAAACGAAGTTAGTTCCAAGCTTTTACAAATAAAAAAATTTTTTCTAAAAAACATAATTTTTCTTCACATTTTAGAAGTTATAATATTATATACAGTTTATTACTAATTATTAAAAAAATCTTTTCTCTTTTTTTTACAATTATCTCCCCAAAGAAGTATAAATATTATACGAAAGCTTGGAACTAACTTCGTTTTATTAAATAAAGACCTACAAACCCGTTAATAACAATTAAAATATAAATAAAAAAGGTCGTTATCATTAAAAATAAAAATTCTAGTTTGTTAAGCTCAATTCACACTACACGTGCAATTATTGCATGCGTTTCCACATGGTTTCGACCTTTCACACCATGCTTCTCGTCAATGCGTTAGCACTAGTGATGTGCGTTGACATGTCAACAATTGATTTTTCACATCAAAAATGTCAACAATGTCGACAATGTGTCAACTTTGCAAATAAAGTAGGATTCTGCACATTTTTCGTTAAACCTAACCTGTAAACATAGGTGCTAAAATATGCTAAAATGTCTAATAAGATCATTAATAGGATGTTCAAGACACTTCAAGAATCAAAATGACTGAAAGGCCCAAGAATAAGAATTTTGATGAATTGGGGTTTCAATTAAAAAAGACTGTAACAGTAACTGAAGATGGAAAAGAAAAATCAAAATATTATTCGAATAAAATGGCATTAAAAAACTAAATCCTATTTTTTATTCTTATTTCCACGGAATCAGTAAAATTACAAGTATGTTTACTCATAGCTCCATAGGCCCAACTAAGATTTTTATTTAGGGTAAGTGGGGGTAATTCTAGCAATGTGACAGTTAGTATACATAGGTATCTTAATGCAAAAGATTTTATTAATTGAAAAAACAAATGCTAACATGATGAACAACATCCTAGCATTTATTTTTTTTCTAATCAAAATCATTTTATATGTACATTAGACTTGAACGTACTTAAGCATCTCACAATTCCCTGTGCCTCATATTTGCCCTCACATACTTAAGTCAAATAAAAATTATTGTAATAAACTATTTAAGATTTAAATAATAAAGGAAAAATCAAGTTTAACAGCTTTGCGCATGTGCATTCATAATATCTAAATTGTTGACATTGTTGACATCAATAAGGTCATGTCAACAATTCATATTATTGACATGTCAAAAATGAATTGTTGACATCGACATTGTTGACACGCACATCACTGGTTAGCACCCCGCGTGCTGACGCACAAAACTAGAACTTAGTTTTTTCCTGCATTGCTGGTGGAAAACTTGATGTTTTTATTCAATCTAAAATAACAATGTTGGTAGTGCTTATTTGTAAATACAACAGAAAATAAAGAAGTATCTCGCTGGTATCTTGTACGAATAAAGTGCATTTATATTAGTTTTACGGATTAACGTGAAGCTGCGTGAAGAAGCACGAACCTATTCACACTGCGCGTGCTGCTAGCTTTTTTAGGATTTTATGGTTTAATAAGGTTTTAATATGTTGGCAATAATTAGCAGAATAAAAATAAAAACGTCACGTGTTTTTTTATTTTGAAAAAAGGCGCGATCTTGTAAATCATTTTTTTAAAATAATATATTAATATCAGTTGATATGAGTCTATAATTAATTATACTACACAATTCAAGAACATTGCATGTTAAATGCTACTGCAAACGTTAAAATGAAAATGAAAAGACTTTAAACCACAGTTTTAAACATTCTAACCTAGCAAACCTATTCAACTTTTGCAGTTTTTTCCACAGCGATACCAACATTGTTATTTTAGATTGGTATGAATAAAAACACCAAGTTTTCCACTAGAAATGCAGGAAAAAATCAAACAAGTTCCAATTTCGTGCGTCAGCATGAGGGGTGCTCACGCATTGACGAGAAGCATGGTGTGAATGGTGGAAACGCATACAATAATTGCACGCGTGGGCACGCGTAGTGTGAATTGGACTTAATATATACAGCACTGAACAAAGAAAGAATTAGTGCAATTCGTAAATAATAATAACTTAAATGGTTAACCTAATACTAAAAAAATTTATAATTACAACAGCTAAAACAAATTTACAATTAAAGTCCACTTAATTAACGAAAGAGTTCAATCAAAGCTACACACACGACAGCACATAAGCACAACACACAAAAACCAACTCCAATAACTGCCAAATTTGTAAATCGTAACGGAGCTTCGTTAACCTAAAAAAAATTCACAAGATCGCGCCTTTTTCAAAATAAAAAACGCATGTGGCATTTTTATTTTTATTCTGCTAAACATTGCCAACATATTAAAACCTTATTAAACCACAAAACCCTAAAAAAGTTAGCAGCACGGGCAGTGTGAATAGGTCCATGCTTCTTCACGCAGCTTCAGCGAAATCAGATGAAACGCACGCAATAGTTGCATGCATGAGCACGCACATGGCACACATAGTGTGAATTGGGCTTTGTTTCTTATTTATAAAACTATTGTTTTTTATCAACAATACTGTAACATCATTTTTCTTGTTTTTAAAAATCTAAAAATAAGAGACAAAACTACCACACTATTCTCATCTCGCTGGGCGTTCGACCGTCGCGTCGTGACATCTGTTATAAAAAGGCAAAAACATCCTCCAACATAAGGTTTTGTTACAGAATTCTGTGGTTTTGTTTCCAAGCTAGTCCGTCTTTTAGAGATGTTAACTAATTGGAAAAATTAAAAAATAAAATTTTACAAGAGTCGAATTGATTCAAACATTAAAGAAACCCTCTTTCTAGAAGTATCCATGTATAGAGATCATGAACAGGTAACATACATAACGTCCGACTACCTAGACTCATACAGAGTATGTATACTTTATCATGTGATCATAAAAGCTCAGTTCCTAATAGATTATGAAAAAAAAGTCATGTCTTATCATATTTCATTCTCAGTAAAACTATTACTGCCAAATTGAGAGTTTGTATTAGTTATGATTTGTGGATAATTTATAGGTTATGTGTGAAATCTTAGTTTGATCGCTTATTATAATTTTCTAATATATCCAAGTAGTTTGTAGATAAATTATTAAAGTAAAAACACTATTCCACTTACAACTTTAAATTTATTCCCTTGACGCGCTTCGATACTATCAAAATCTTGATGTTACATACAAATAACATGTGCGATGTTATAAGGTGCTTTCCATTTGGCGCTGGGAACTGTACAGAACAGTTTAGAACTGTATTTTTACGTATAAACATGTGTTCCATTTGAATATTCGAACTGTACCATTTATGTTCCCCTCCCTCTACTGTCTCTATCTAATTTTCGATACGTTCCGTACCTAAACCGCCTAAACTTAGAAGTGAGGGATATTTAGTTGATTTCTGAAGTTAGATTTCTTATTTGACGTGACACGCGTGTGTTTGAATTTGGCTCTGTATTTAACTTGCGAATTTTACACTTCAGTTTATACGTACAATGCAAAATTGCACGGAAATGGATAAAATAATAATAAAGGTTAGATTCAATAAATTTCTAAAACGGCCGTTCCTTTTGACACGTCGAAAATACGGTACGATTGAGTACGGAACAGCACGTACACAACATCAAATGGAAAGCACCTATAAACACAAACACCCAGAAAAGTTCAATTATGCCAAACACATATTAGAACACCATTATCCTGACCACAAATAACTACATTACATTCTTGCAACAATAAACATAAACTAATTGTTTTGGAAGCTTTCGAAATTTACAAACACAAAGTACCTTTAATAAATGAACAGATTGACCTAATAAAATCGTCGTTGTTGCATGTGTTGAATGAAGAATGAAAGTCATAATTTTAATTGGACCTGATTACTACAACTTGTTTATTTATGTCTTTAAAAATCATATATTAATATTGAAACGCATCAGACGAATAAATTTGAGGTTATAAGTGGAATAGGTAGTGCTTTTATTATGATAACACAATGAACACAAAAGTTGGTCAACGGCATTCCATTCCTGGGATCAAGATATGACGAACTGCCAAGGGGTTTTTCATTGTTAACACAAGATCTTGATCTACATTGATTTGAAATCAATATACATAGTTTGAATATTTGTGATTTTTCTTACTTTTGGGTAACCTTTTTGATTAAGTTCGGTAGTGAATTGTCAAATACATTTTCGCAGTTCACATTAACTTTGGAAAGGTGTTTTAGAATAATTTCTGGTGCCAATTGCAATCAATTCGTAATGAACATTGAACCTTTTCTCATTAATTCAAATGAGAAGACACATCTACGTACCCATTCACACTTGATCAACTTGATCACTTGTTCATAGGCACGACTGAATTTTCAAAAAATATCCAAGTACAACCAAGGGGTTTCACTCTACTTAGAAGCAGATTCACATACTCACTGGAACGAATTTTTTATCTCTCAAGATTTCGCCCCTAAAAGTTGTAGCAAAATAGGCAAAATCACAGCCATAAGGTGTACTACGACGGAAGGTTGAAGTTTGGGCCTATTTTAGTATAGTAAATTTTTGCTTTTAATAATGCTGCATTGTATTAGAAAGCGCATTGTCTCCATACGGTAAGTAGTAAGCAAGTTGGGTTTGCAGATTTGTAAATAGACCTGTCTTACGTTTTTCCATGCAAAAGTTTCCCGGTGAAAAGTAACAGACAATGGCAGATTCTGGACACCTTTAAAAATGATTAAAAAATACCAGTCACCGATCGCCATGAAGTTCGGAAGAAGTATCTAAACAAGATTGATACAAGATCAGTTCCATCTTTTGTTTTTCCACCCCCACTCTCGCATTAAAAAGAGGTGTGTTTTTCCGGCATACCTTGGGAAAGATATGTCCCATCTAGGTGAAACAGTTTTGTCGTAAATGGCACCTAATTACTTAACATATTGACGGGGTTAGGATGATTTCGATTATTTCTTGGTTTGAATATTTCGGAAAATCAAATGAAAAAATCGTGTTGGTTTTTTTGCAGGTGCACTTCAAACATGGCAACCTGATATTTGAGTAAATTTGGAACTTAGTCGTTTTTTATTCTAAAATAATGCGTTTTAACATTTTCTTCATTATTGTTGGTAACATCGAAATTATATAGGGTAAAAGCACCAATCCTCTGCCACCTGATGAATATTTGAAGTTCAAACTCGTTTAAATTTAAAACGAAATAATATTTATCAATGAAACTTTCTGTGTAGTTATGCATATTTAAATGATATACATGCTCCATCCTCAAAAGTCATTAAACGTTTAGTTTTATAGGAGAAAAAAATAATTCATTAAAACCGCCACTTTGGCTCCGTAATCCGCCGCTAATTACTAAAAATCCGCCGTCAAGGTCTTAGTAGCCGCCCTTTAAGAAACAAAGCTATAAACATCGTATAAACGTGAGGAATGATTATTTCTTAAATGATTACATATGAGTTCTTAGAAGCTTTATTCGGATCACCTGTTTGGCAAATTAAATCTGTTTTAGCGATATCTTCGTTACTCGCCATAAGCATAAAATAATTTAACAATTTTATGCCTTTCTTGCATTTGCTCATAAACGATTTATTGAAACGAAAAGAATTTATTTTAAAAAATACATGCATATACAAAATAAGTAATAATTAATAAACAAATGAATTTAATTCCTACTTTCTACATGATACTCTTTAAAAGTTAATTTTTCACTTAAGTTGGTTGTTTGGACATGTTCACTTCCTAAAATTAGATTTCTTTTTAAAAGAATAATAACCATCAAATAAATGATGGAAAGATTAATAAATGTGGGTGCTAATCAACAAAATTAAATTAAAAAGTCGAGCAACAATAATATAAAATCTCAGTATTGTGGAATATCTACTGCACGACAGCGGAAGGCGGCGAGCGGGTGACTAGACGAATCTGTGAATACCAGTACTCTGCCTACCTTATTTTCGACATTTGTTTAATTAAAATCCAGGATTTCTTGTATTAAATATTAAAAAGGACCATTACTTTAATTTACCAAACAAAAATTTTTACGAAGATGTTCACAGAAATGCGCAAATCTTACCTAGAATGCAACCGTTTCTCGTTAATAAAAACGCACTCAATAGCAGTCGTAGTAAACACGATCACGTACTGGCAGTAAATAAATGCTAATAATTAACATATAACTTTTATTTACCGGAATGAATGTAACATAATCCTTAGAACGAAGGATGGTAGATAACACAACGCTAAAAATCTCCGTTATTTATGGTGCCATAATTTATTTATAAAACAATAATTGATTCGGTGGTGGGCGGCTGCAGCTGGACGTACTTAGGTGCGTTTACCCTAACCATTTTTGAAATTTTTGAAACCAGCAGAAAATCTACCAAAAGTGGCATTTTGTCCTAAAACCAATAATAAAAAAGTTTTTCCTCTTGTAAACTCAATCCGGGGACATACTGTAGATAGCATTTGCATTATATCAAAGCCAGTTGATTGTGAGACATCGTAAATTGAGCTCAATAACGATTTTCTCTCCGCTGAGGCGCTGTTGTTCCACGTCAAACTTGACAAATTTAAACGTCAGTTTATAAGTTTGAGGTTATTAGAATTGAAATTTTAGAAAAAAGGAATTATCGTTGCCTCGTTGCATATTATTCTTTATTCTTTGCAAAACAAGTGTATTCTTCATCACTTTCACAATTATTGTTTATATATAAATTGCTGTAAAATCGATTTCGTAGTGGTCATGCAACCGTTTTTAATAAACCGAGTTAACTCAAATAACTATATCCTGTAGTTTGTATGATCAGATCAGAAATATAAGTTAAGTTTCCGAAAACGTGTTTAATGCGTAACGAGGCATTAATAATTACTTTTTTCTAAAGTTTAAATTCTAATAACCTCAATCTTAAAAACTGAAGTTTAAAATTGTCAAATTTGAAGTGGAACAACAGTGCCCCTAGCGGAGAAAAATCGTAATTGAGCCCAATTTGCGATCGTCTTGTGTTTGATATCGGTACTTTGTCTCACAATCAATTGACTTTGCATTATATTCAAGATTTGGACTTTATCTGCTAGATCACCTCATAGAAGAACCTCCTTAAATAGATTGCAGATTCTAGTTTAATGTGTTTGTCTGTAGTATAAATATTATTTATCAATAATATTTTTTTTATCCCTAAAATATTTACCCAAGCGACTTCCAGGTGCTGGAAAACAAACTTACGTGGAATTTAATGACTAAAATAAAAACTTTTAGTCGGTTTCATGTAATTATGATTTATGAGGTAAAAGATTATTTAAAGCAAATCCTCACTATCAAAACTACTGTAAACTGCGTCAGAGTCCTGAGGGGCCTATTGCATCAAATTACTTTAAAACTTTTCATTTTGCAATTTTTAGTAAAAAAATATATTGCACACAAGCTAAAATTGCGAAGTAAAAAATGAGAAGTACTTTGTAAAAAATACATTTATTCCATTGCACTGTACTGCACTAAAAAATGTCTTATCAATTAAATCACTGACAATAAGAATTTTTGCAAAGTGCAAAGTGAAAAATTGTGGTGCAATATGCTCCTGGTCAACTTGAGAACAAAATATTTTTTTTAATTACTGGTGAAGCAGTTTCGCAGAGTGTGAAAATCAAGGCTAAAAATACCTTGTCAGCAAGGATAAGTATTTTTGTTTATGGTCAAGGTTTTTTAGTTTGTCACTGAACCTTCAGGTGCAGCCATGTGACTTCAGTGGTTAGTGCTTACAGAGAAATTACTCAACGGTTTCCCCATATGGCGTTTTTTTATTATAAGAAGATAGTATGAGTTGTATCAACATTATTACTAGTTTGTCCTATGAAAATCACATAACTTTTTTTAATTAGTAATTATAAATTCAGACAAATTCGTATATAATACAATTATAGCATGTAACACGAACATTGTAATTTTTAACCCATCTGCGTTGCTTACGCCTGCATAACCTTCAACTGTTCACGTAGCTTTTGCTAACAGATTGAGTATCTCATCACTCAATATTTGTTATTTTTGTTTTATCAAATGGGTTAGACAAAAACTATACTGGTCATCTCTTGATGCGTCTTTCTAATTCATGCATGCTTGTTTGATCATAATAGAACACCATGTCGTTTCTTTCCAGAAACATTCGTAATTTTCAAAATATTAAACTAATTCTCAAAATCTTCATTTTATGTATTTTCCTATGTGGATATCACACCAGACTTTATATTCAAATTGGACCTCAACCCTGCCTCCACAGCCATCTCTAATTACAACTTACAAACTACATCAAACTCTGAAACCTCTCAAGCCGTCTAAACTACCTTGCCCTCTTTTCTAATCTAAATTATTTCAACTATATCAGCTTCAGTAGCACCCTCCAACAATAACCATTATTTTATTCTAGGCTTGAGAAAAGCTTACGGCTTCTAAAGCTAAAGCTAACTTCGATGGGATGACGATGTGGATATGAAATAAAAAACAAAATTTGGAAACCAGCCCAAATTCTTGTTTGGTCATCCCACATATTATTTTGTAGAAATAGTCTAAATCTCGCCTGCCTCTAATGGTTATAAATAGTTAGCAAGCAGTTCATTATTTCTGTAAGGTTTAAATTATTGACAGATCATTAAAGCCCATTTTGACATATATAACCAAGGAGTAGTATCAATTAGGTGATGGCGCAGTTAAGTTGTCAGTATACTTGACTGCAGGTGCATAAAACATGTTGTGCATATCAATACTACTTTGCTAGACAATCATACACATGCAATTTTTGTAACTTAGTGACATTGTTTATGCAAAATAATTTGTTTATCAGTGGTTTGACGGATCTAGACATCCTTTACCTGTATACGCCTTACACGCACACTAGGGTGGTTCTTATTTATATAGGTGAAAAAGAATTTTTGATTTTTTTGTACAGGACCCTTTTATTTTGTTCCACTATGTAAATAAATAAAACCTACAAAATTCTAGGTAAATTAAACGACGTTAAGTGGTGCCGCATTGACCATCAAGATGCTAACATTGCACCTCCGAATTCCGCTTTTTGTTTCATCACTCCCCGCCGACAGAAAATAGGTCATGCAATTAAGTAGGCAAATCAAGATAAAATTTCCAGTACAAGATGTGTTTTACATTTGACAACAGCTCCAAATACTAAACAACTGCTTGGAGTACCTCAGCTATCTTGTGGAACAGGAGCAGAAACAGCGTTAACGGTGTACGACGTTTTAGAGAAATGATCGTTAACAGAAAAGATGCAAGCATTTAGTTTTGATATTACCGCCTCATATACGGGTTGATTAAATAAGGCATGTGCTTTATTAAAGCAAAGATTAGATAGAAGTAGCACTTTTGTTAGCATGCCGGCATCATATTTATGAAATACTGTTACAAACCGTATTTGAGGAGGCAAAACTAACAGTTAAATTCGGACCCGATATACCATTGTTCAAAAGGTTAAAAACACACTGGAGAAATATTGATCCAAAAATTTTCTTAATCTGGTCAACCGATAAAAATTCCCAAGAAGTACTAAATGATGTTAAGAAAGATATTCTTGCATTAAATAGAACAACGGTCCAAGAAAAACTCTCTCGCGAAGGTTATAAAGAGCTTTTAGAGCTTGTAATAATATTTTTAGGTAAAACTCCTAAAGGAATAAGTTATCAGGGCCTATCATCTAGCAACGCTTGCAAAGGCCATTTATTCTATCAAAGTATATATGCTTAAGAATCAGTTTTTACTTAATAGAAGTGAAGAAACTGCTTTAAGAGAGATTTGCTGTTTTGTAGTTAAATATTACATCCAAGCAAGGTTTTCCTCAACACAGGCGATTCAAGCTCTGTTGAATGGCAGAATTTTTAAAAAAAGTAGAATCGTTTAAAAAATTCAACAAGAAAATGGCTGAGAAAGTTCAAAAAAGTTTTTAAATCACTTGCGGCATTTAAACAAAGAATGTGCCGCGTTATCATTATTTGATGAAAGAATTGAAGACATAAGAGACGTAGAATGGCTCCAAAACTGTTACAAGAAGAAAATGAAAACAAAAATGAAAAAAGCGACATTCCAAAGAAAAAAGCTTTATCTTTTGAAGACATTACCAGCTTTTTGACTAAACAGCTTAATTACAGAAAAATCAAAGCAACTGCTTAAAAGCTTCAATATCTCAATGGATTTCTTAGAATTGGATTTTATTTTATGGAAAAAGAATGAAAGTTATTGAAAAGCTGTGGAAATATTGAATTTACTCAGAGTTGTCAACGATACAACCGAAAAGGGTGTGAAAATGATAGAAGAATTTAATAGCAAAATAACCAAAAAGGAAGATCAAAAGCAATATCTCTCACAGGTTTGGAATAGTAAACTTAGTTATAATTTTATTTTATGTGTTTTCCTTCTTACAGATCGTTCGATTACAGAAAAAAATATTTCGGTCTTGCCAAACAAATTTTAAACCAGTAATAATCAGTTTACATAGCCCTTGTTCTTTTGATGGTGATGATAGCGATCCTTTTTTACGTGTTTCAAAATCTTGGTATTTTATTATTCATTTTCTTTGTTGTTCAGAATCATGTATTTTTATTTTTCAATTTGTTAGCTTGTAAGTATAGTGCATATCATGCTAATATATTATTTTTTCTGAGGTTTTTATTAAGAATTATTATGAAAAAAATTACGTATGTGTAGTACACATTGTGTACTATTGTTGAATTTTTTTGAAACTTTTAGTGTTGATTGTCTTAAAGACAATCTATGGTCACAATTTTTAATGTGTTTTACTTTCTTATATCAAGGAACAAAATGGCAGGGTCCTGCACAAAACATTCAAACGTCGAAAAATAAGGACCACCCTAACGCACACCTTAGTAACGTTGCACCGCTGATGCAATTACGTCACTAATCTCTGCCACTCCTTGTACATTTTAGATAACTTAGCAGAATAAGGTTAGCAAACTTAAAATAGGTACTAAATTTCAAAATTGTTTAACAAAATACTTTAGGAAAAAAAAAGATTAAAAAAAATATTATGATTTAAGAACAAATAGACGTTCAAATGAAGCAGCATCAAAAACTGCTTGTCATTAAAACATTTACAAAATTGTTTAGAATAATTGCTATCAAATTTCGTTAACCTCATTTAAAAATGTTGCGAACGTTTTTAGTAACATTTTGGAAATCTGATATCTCCCACAATACACAAATATCAAAATTGAAATTTCTACTGCAGTTTACCACCATAGAGGTGCATAATATCCAAATAAATCAAATTCTTATCTGGTCCCCCACCAGAGATATTAAGCCTTAAAGTTAGGCCAAATCTGAAAATTGCGACTTTTGGAACTGTATAAAAAATAAAGGAAGCAAGATTCGAGCTTCTTTCTTTTTCAGCATCAAGTGTTTTGCGATATGTACCAGCACAAAACAAATTAACTTTGATATTGCACACCTTCCATAAAAAACATCCCTTCAAAAGTGTTTCTTTAAATTGTGTCATCAAATTTCAAGAGCAATTTTCGCATATTAAACAACAACTTAGGACTTTGATGAAGGGAACAAAAAAGATAGAACAAGGTTTAAAGAAAACAATAGTTTTTATTTGAAATGTCTATGACTAACCAGTCCGTAAAAAATTAATTTTCTGTAGATGTCTGCAAATGCAGAAATCAGTGTGCACTGTGGAGTACAAATGGTCGTCATTTCTAAACGATTAAGTATAAAAATAAAATAATATGTGTTTTCGGCTACTCATACTTGAGGCAAATAACAGTAAAAATATTAATGTTTTTTTAAAATGGTCGAGCAACCTGGTTTGGACCACTTGCAATGGATTGACCCAGTATCCTTGAGGATATTTTTCTATGAACGGCTTTAACTTTTTTCACCACATTAGATAAAGATTAGTCATTCATAAGTAATTATTATCCTTAAGAATGCTACATCTTTTGGTCTAATGAAGCATCCTATAATTTTGTCAGATGAGACTTGGGAATAACATAGAAAAAGAAAATAAAAACTTCTGCAATTATAACCGATTGAACAGTTTTGGGTTCATTTATAGGCAAAAGAATGTATTATTACAGTAACCCGATACCAGAGATTTAATGTCAACTAAAGCCAGGATTAAAATATTAGAGTTAAGGGAATTTGACAACAAATACTTTAAACAACTGTGTAGAAATGATAAGCAAAGAATATCTGATGTTGTTTGTTCTGGACTGTTTATCTCTTCTTAAATAATATCTTCATGTTTCGGATTCATTTCCTAAAGTATTTTTAAAATTTAGTGTCAATTTCATGTTCGCTAACCTTAAAAGATCCTTTAGTAACTTGATACTACAGTTCATTCCAGATCCTCTCTAAGAGGCAATCAATAAAAAACAATCTCACTAAATATTTTATAGAAGCACTTTAGTAGCAAAAGTTACTGGTGTCATTGTTTGCCAAAGATATGTCAAGGTTATGCATTCCATTAAGGATGTGCCTAAGAAAGAACGAGAGAAAAGAAATTTTCTTATGATCATCTTGAAAATTTGAATATATAGTGTCATTTAAAAAGAAGGGAGCACTCAATAACTTTTTTATCTTGCGATTGACAAAGCGATGGTTAAATAGTTTGTTGTCTATGAGCATGTGTGCTACTTGGCGGCACTTTCAAATATGCTTTTGCATTTCCCTATAAAAAATGTAGGGTTTGTATGTTACAAATGCAAATTCTAACAGCCAAAATCTATAAACTTAGTGGTGCAAGGGGTATTGAAACTTTTCCTAAGTGTAAAGGACATTAATAAATATATATATTCAGTTTTTCAAGATGATCATAAGAAAATTTATTTTCTTGAGAACGTCCTTATGGAGAAAATTGATTTGCTTGGGAACATCCTTAAGGAGAGAATTAAGTATAATTTCTTTGACCATTCAGATAGATTGTACAGGGTATTGTGTGCAGATTAATTCAAAGAGGTCATAAATGTATTTATCTACAATGTGCAAATGATATGTATATTTTGTGAAAAGTTTTGATTGAAATTAAAATGAAAAGAGAAAAAATAAATTAATAACATCTTTATTTTCTGTATTTCATATTCTCTTTTACTACTATTCTAAGATCTAAATTTGAAGTTCTTAACTGAAATATTTACATTCATTTTGGCTGGACAATCAAATGATCAGAAAAGTCCAACTTAACAGATTCTCTTTACTTATTGCCAAACTATACAACTATTAGACTTTATAAAAAAATTTACTAAAATAGAAATCACATAACAGGCTAAACTACATTAGATTTTGGTTGTTTCAGAAATAAAAATTAATTATATTGAGAGAGCACAAAATAATAATTATCAAAAATTTGTTCCATCTAAATACGTAAAAAACATTATCAAAAATTACATACAATAGCTTTCGTTTAAGTAATTTCATAATGACTCAAATGAAAAGATTTTTCAACATCAAGTTTTTATGTTATCTTATAGTTATGTACATTAAGTTGAAAATTCGTTTTTTAGCTGAATTCAACAAATACTGCAATATTAGAGGGGTATGAATTTATCCAATTCAAATGTCACAGTCTTTTTTGAATTTTTTTAAAGATGAAGCATGTCAAAATCGACTCAAACAAACCTCCTCTTACACGAATGTAGTACGTATTTTTGTAACTTACGTAAAATAATTTATACATCAACAATTTGCTACCTAAGCCTAGGAAAAATGTTGCGATAACGACCTGCAATGAAAAGCACTTCGTTCATGTGTACACACGTTCTTCTTACTCGTTTGACACTTGTATTAGATTCAGCAGACCTTAAGAATTATATCACACTTCTAAATGTTTGGATGTAGCTAGCGATTTAAAAGGTTCCGACCACATTCTTCTTAGATCACCCTATAATAATTAGATATCATCACTGTAATTCATTACACTGAAAATTAATTACTTACTTTAAGATATGCCATGGTAAGAAGTGGCAGTAACGTGAAAGGTACAAGATAGAGTAGGGCCGGTTGTGCTGCTTTGAACACTTCGGAACTAACAGTGGCCGTTAAAAGGCCCAGGAAATATCCTAACAACGAACAATGGAAGTAGGTTAAACGTGAACCTGTCAAACCTTGTGCTTTCTTGTATGCATCATAACGTAACACAAAACAAAGTAATAAACCAGGCATCACTATATCACCAAGACCTGCGAAGTTAATTAAAAAAAAATTTGATATTATGTTCAAAATCTTTTTTTAAATAACTTACCTAACATACTGAAATGTCCGCTGTTGTGAATACTGGGAAAAACAAGTTTACCAGGTAAACTTAGTTTAGGAGCCTCTTTTGCTACACCACCTAAATGTAGTTTTCTAGCTACTAAACCAACAGGGTTGTCGGCTGGTCTCGTTGCCACCTGACAAATGTATTATTTATTAATTATGTTAAACATGTTTAAAAGAAAGATTTCAAAAAAACTATTGATGAATGCAAATATACAGTCATAATGAACTTTATTTAACAGAAGGCAGCACTCCACCTCACTGGCAACACCGTGTCATCAATCTGCAGTTTTAATTTGAAATGTATGAATTAGCTAAAAAAAGAATGAAACCTATATTAAGCGGAAATTTTGCATAGTACGGCCAGTTTCCATTTTAGCAGGTTTTACTGTATATGTGAAATACAAAATACTTCTGAGTACATAATTTGAAATACAAAAATACCTAATCAAAATAACATACCATGTATGTCATTAGATTCACTCCAGCACATCTAACCTCAAAATCTTAAATGGCACATCTTCACTTGTGATGTGATATATGTAAAGGGAATCATAATTATAATTTTTTTTGTTACGATGCAAATCCAAATTGGTCTACTTGATTTAACCCTTATCCGGTCAAGGTGGGTCCAATGTAAAGGGTTTTCCAATAAGAGGTGTTATTTTGAATAGCCCGCTATTTCGGTAGATGTCACTTTTGAAGCTATCATTTTTTGACATTTGACAAGTAGAAACTACGCCATTAATAAATATGGAACGATACACGCTTCAACAACGCATTGAAATTATTAAAATTCACTATAAAAATGGTGAAAATTTGGCAGAGACGGTTCGTAAAACTCGAACATTTTTGGGTCACCGTGAAGCACCTTGTCGGACCGCAATACAGAAATTGGTGAAAAAATTCGAGCTCTTGGGACAAGTTAGTGATGTGAAGAATAAAACCCGTGCACGTCGCTCAAGAACAGCCGAGAATATTGCTGTTGTAGCCGAAAGTGTTAAAGAAAACCCAGGTTTGTCCATTCCTCGTCGTTCTTTGGAATTAGCCATTCCACAAACGTCATTACACCGTATTTTGCATAAAGATTTGGGTCTTAAGGCTTATAAAGTCCAGTTAACACAAGAACTCAAGCCGGCCGATCATCAACAACGTCGTGTCTTTGCTGATTGGGTCGTTGAAATGCATGAAAATGATCCAGAATTCCATCGAAAAATCATCTTGAGTGATGAGGCCCATTTCCACCTCGGTGGCTTCGTCAACAAGCAAAATTGTCGGATCTGGGGCTCAGAAAATCCAAGAGTTATTGTTGAAAAGTCTCTCTATCCTCAACGTGTGACTGTTTGGTGCGGTTTATGGTCCGGCGGAGTCATTGGACCTTACTTTTTCGAAAATGAGGCTGGAGCAACAGTTACGGTGACTGGATTGCGCTATCGAGAGATGATTAACGATTTTTTATGGCCGGAATTGGATGGTATTGATCTGGACAACGTTTACTTTCAACAAGACGGCGCTACGTGCCACACAAGCAACGAAACCATTGATCTTTTACGGAAAAAGTTTCCGGACCGTGTTATCTCTCGAAGAGGTGATCACAATTGGCCACCGAGATCTTGTGATTTAACACCTTGCGACTTCTTTCTTTGGGGCCACGTGAAAGAGAAGGTCTACGCCAACAGCCCAGCGTCGATTCAAGACCTCAAAGATGGAATTCGTGAGGCTATCGAGGACATAGGGCAGCCACTTTGCGATTTGGTTATGGAAAATTTCATGAAAAGGATATTGTCCTGTAAGCGTGGTCGTGGTGGTCATTTGCCTGATGTTATTTTCCACTATTAACGGCATACCTTCCTCTTTATAATGAAATAAACATCCGATCATTTATATTAAAAAATGGCACTTTTCTTTGAATATCAAAATAACACCTCTTATTGGAAAACCCTTTACATGGCGCCCATTTTACTTTGTTATATTTTCTAAAATATTCGTCTTAGGGTAATGAACACTTATGACTTCTAAGAATACCTTAGGTAGAGTGTTATCAGTTAGTCAGATATTTTAATTTACATTTAGTAGATGAAAAAAAAATTTTAAAGTTGATTATTAAATAACCGGGCCCAGTAACGTAACTAAAATACGTTGCCCGGATAAGGGTTAAGGTTATAGTGCAAAACATCTCTGTTTTAGTCATAAATATAAATAGTTAGAATGAACACATCTCAATAATTTTAATATGTGAATGCCATTTTCGGTCAGACAAAAAATAGTTTGGTAGATCAAAGCAAGGTTCATAAATAACAGTATGCTGTGAAAGGTAGGTCCTCCTATATGTTTCCCCCATTGAGTACGATCACAAGTGGTGGCAAAAACCGAATAATATGCACCTTCAAAATCTGTTCAAAATCACAATCAAAACTACTATTCATCATCAATTTTCAAAAATTTCTTGATTTAAATTGTTATATAATAATTAAAATAACATTGCTTACTTTAATCTAACCCAAATTTTTCTGATTACAAATGGCTGATAATATCGTCATTAATAGAATGATCTACCTGTCCCAACACATTATTATTATTTACAGACCATGGATCAAAGTAGCATGTATTTAGTTTTCGAACATGCACAAATTATTAACACAAGTATTTAAAAAAAAATCAAAAATAACAGTTTTTCTTTATTAAATGGAGTTGTTGGATTGTTCACTGGTTTTAGAATCAAAGTCAAATCTAAAAATAGATCTAAATTACCCTTAGAGCACTAAATTTTACTATTTTGTTCATAAGATATACAAAGTAATTACTCCACTGAAGATAAATGTAATTTAGAAATGTCATAATTCTGTGTAAGCAATTTATAGTAGTTTTACATTATTTACATATTATAATATAATTATTGTAGTAGTACGAACATTAGATGCTAATGTAAAGTTTTGGAAACGTTCATCATATGTAAATTGGATTTGATTTTGATTTGAAAACCTATGAATAGTTTCACAACTCAATTTAATAAACAAATAAGAATGGTGAAAAACACAACCGGATTATCCAGACCTATAGTATTATAGGCTGCTCAGCCTGTAAGAATCTATATAGCCAAATCCGGTTGCATCATTATCATATCAAGTAATTTATAAAAAATCTTTCCTATTTGGTGCAGACTTTTTTGTAGTCCCTGTATATAAATTACTTAGTATGAGACAAATCATCAATGTTACTTTTCTACCAACTACATTAAAAACATTCAAGATACGATTATACAGGTTAAGTTATAAACCTACCTTAACCATCACATTTGTGCTAAAAATATATGACGAGAAAAACACCCAAAAAACATCATATATAAGAAGTCCAGTCAATAATAACGTAGATACTTTTAAACTGGGTAAACGTACAAATGCTATAAATGCAACACATAAACCCATGCCCATGGCATCCATTAGCAACCAATGACCTAAAATAATTTTAATTTTATTATCTACTGAAACAATTGTTATAAAAAACAAGTAATTGAAAATACCAGAAATACCTAGGTATAGCTAATTACTAACAAATATTTATTTAATGAAATGATGGATAAAAACAATACGAACCTGTTAAAACCCAAATACACACAATGAAGACAGAAAGTGAAAATGATAAAATTTCTGCACCCGTAAATCTTCCACACATACCAAACGATATTTTATTTCCATCAGAACATGGTCGTGTAATATACTGGCACATTGGCAGCAAAAGGAACGCTAAAGCCACTGTGGCTATTACTAAAAATTACAAATTGTAAATAATCATTAAATAGCAATTTATAATTTTAACATACTTGCAGTGCAGATAGCAAATAACATCTGCATGGAATCAAAAAAGAAAAACATAACTAGTAATGAAATGCTAGCTCCTAAAGGCAAACAAAGTGCTTGCATGGTATCCAACGTTTGTACGTTGTTCTCACTTTGAACTTGTGTGCCAGGATTAAGGAGACAATTTGTGCTACCACTAGCACGTTCTCTGGCTTCCTGTTCCATGTTAAGACTACGGAAGGAGCCATATACAATAAGGAGCATGGAGATCAAGAACGTCGAGACTCGACTCGAATCCATTATTGAATAGGCCCATTGATACTCAACTGTTTGAGTTTGAGTATCAGCCATTTTAACCGCCTTTTTGTTTAAATTACTATCTGCAAGGTAGTATCAATAAAAACAGTAGAGTTCCATGACCCCAAATGGCAGTCTTAATAACTTAGTGGCCACAGATAAAACGCGTTCCTTTCTCACCTTCTGCTGATCGTTGATTGTTTTCGTATGGGTGATCTTGCTATGTCGAAAAACATCACTGTATATTAAAATATTTTGTGATTATAAAAAAGAATCTTTTTATAGACTTTCTTTTAGTGTTCCAGATGAACGGTTATGTATACAACAACGCCATATTGGAAAATTATTGAATAAAGTATTTCACACACTTTCTAATCCACCACTCCACCTTCTTTGTGACATTTTTAGGGGACGCGGAATCTGTTAACAATTCCGCTTAATTTTTATCACTGAATTAATTCAATAAGTTAACCGTAATTATATTAACAAGGTCAGATTTTAATTTGTAAACAATAAGTTTGAAACATTGTAACCCCTTAAGTCTCTCTTGGATAGGCAACCAAACATTCAAACATACGTTAGTGTAGTGTTAGCATCAAAAACAAAAAATACTAAAAATAGGTTTGCGTTATTTGAACTATTCATCAAAGAAGCAGACGAACTATTTTAAATTGCGGGTTAAATTAATTTTAATTGCTATAAACACATTAGACTGATGTGTTATAGTGCATATGTAAATAATACACGTAATCAGTAATTATTACCTCTTCTTTAACAATCGCGCAGGATTACCAGACGTCCACTTTTTCCCGGACATGTATAATGTATATACACTTTTTCGTGCTTAAAAGGCCGATGTTCGGCAACGTCTTTGCTTAGTCTATTGTAAAGTGAAGCAGCTTTTTCTCATCCTTATTTTCTCTTTATACCAGATATGCGTATATAGATTGTAGAACATTCAGGCTTGGGTCCCTACAGTTACTGGTTCTGTGTTCTGATTGCAATAGTAAATTTCTAATCTCCAATATTTGCTCCCATAATTATTTTGGTCCTTAAGTATAAATAAGGTTTTTTGTAGAGAAAAAATACTGTACCTGTATATTACTTTCTTTTTATTTCCAATCTTCTAAAACTGTAGAATCAAAATCTCTACCACAAGTTTCACTTTGAGAATACAGTACAAAAAAGATAGGCAATGTTTGCACAACACTGTTGCCAAAGTGTTAAACTCGAGTATGGTAGATGTTTGGCAACCCCATTATCCATAAGAACCTGTACTGTATTCTCAAAGTGAAAACACTTAATAGTTTTCCTACAACCAGATAAGCATTGGAATCACTTAACATTTTTTGTTTTGCTAAGACGATTCCAATGCCATTTGACAAAATCTAAAATAATTGTTCAATACTTTGCCTCTGCTGCTTGTTTGAACTACTTACTCTCACAGCATTTGTAACTTAAGATCCATGTCTGCTAATTCAAATCTAATATAATCACAGTAGTAGATGTTTAAGATTAGTTTTAAAAATAACTAGCCTAGGATTAAAAGCTTAGCAACAAACCCAATTTTTACTAACATAAATGTCAACTTTAAAGACAAAATACACCAACAAAATGAATACCTTTTAAGACAATTGGAGAAGAAAAATCTAATTTCTGTGTGCCTATGTGTCTGTTGCCAAGTTGCGGCCACACTATGTGGCATGTAATATATGGATTTAATGTGGTTTTTCATGTTGACTATGAATCCACAACTGTTGTTGATATCTCCAATGGTTTCCCAGTTATTCAACTTGCAATATTGAAAAGAAAATTTGTCATTTGGAACTTGTTTTAGAAAATAAAAAGCAACAAGTACAGATAAAATATTTTCTTCTCTGCCAAAAAAGCTTTGTACACTTTTGCTTTAAAAATAATTAAGAGGCAGCTAGCTGAACATTAGAAATTTACTGTCTTACACATGATAAAAGAACTCTGGATTTAGGTTCTTTATTATCCTGTTAACCAAGAGATTTCCTTAATTTGTTAGGATAAAACTGAATTCTTAAAATCAAGATCAAGAATTACAGTGATTACGTTAAAATTTTTATAAATACTTATCTTGCTATTGCTTAACCTAATTCTAATTAAAAACTTCTTGGTGCAAACAAATATCAATTACAGATTTGTTATCATCATGCACTTTTTATTACTTTGAGATCTTCATAACGAAGGGGGGGGGGTATATATCAATATTACATTTATTAATTTTAAACAAGTTTAGATGTTTATTTAAGAGAGTTACATTAGTGAAGTTGAATTAGTTGTTAAAAATCTTTGTGTTGTTATGTAATTTATTAATTACTATTTTAATATTTAATCAAGTTAATTGTTACAAATTGCATTTATTGTTGGTATAATATTTATGATACGCATATATATAAAAATAGAAAAATGCTAAATAAAAATTACATTAATTAAATTTGGGTTTCAGGACATACAAACCATAACTGGTGCTGCACATCCTTTCCTAGTCAGATGTATCAATATTTACGATGCCTACAATTTCATAAACATAATTATTTGGTGATCAGCCAACTCTAGTAACTCTGTAACATGACATGACATAGACATATGGTCATATGCCCTATATTTTGCCTAACCTCAAAAACAGAAGCGGGTTTGTGTCAGTTCACTCAGTGAATGTCAACAAATTCTTGTGCAATTTCTGCATTTTCCATAACAAAGATGATGTCCAAATGTTGAGAGCAATTATTTTCATAAGTCTTCTTCATAAGAGTGATGTGGTAACAAAACAAATGGATGTATCAACCGGAAATATCAGTTTTTAAAATGATTATTTTGCATTTTATAAATTTAAAATTTTAGGTTATTTAGATGCCCTTTAGTAACTTTACTTTAATCTAACTATGAAAATGATTCTTTTTAAATTATTTTTGTAATTTCCTGTAAAATTTATAACTTGGTTCATATGCCCCTTTGTTACGTAGCCCTCAATTTAATACATTCTTTTGCATTACACATTCTTATGGTTCTTGTATTTTTAGAATCCTGTAGATAATTCTATCTACCTTATAGAGTAATCAGTTGCATTTATTAGCATTCATATATAACACCAAACGAAGTCATTGCAATAACAGCTAATAAACATTTATGTTATACATTAGCACATCTGGTAGCAGTATTGACAACATCTTTATGAAAGAAAAAAAAACAAATTAAGCACACTAAAACAAAAATTCACTTCTGTTTTTCTGCTGATTTGGTATGAACATAAAATGTCAGATAAGACATAATCCACCTTTCTTTCTAAAAATCAAAAATAATAACAAAAACTACATTGATGCAATTTATAAAATACTAACAAAGCTCGCCATACTCTTTACATCCAGATTTTTTGTTTTTTCTGTTCATACCACCACCCTAGAGATGATTAAAACTTCACAGATGGATATCCACAAAGAGAGGCAAGAGGGGGTACTTGGAATTTATAATTGTATTCTTTTCTAGTTATTAATATGTAAAATAGTATACTTTGGACGAGTCTACTTAATCTGAATAAGCAAGCATCTACTGCCGGGTATATTTTTTACTTTTCAAAATATCTGCTATGTAATCAGGTTGATTTATTGGAATGCCAATTTGTATATTTGTTAGTGTCATTGTATTTATTGCACATTGTTGGAAAGGACTACTATAAGCCATATCCATTCCCATGTCTGACAACTAGGGCCAACTGGAAGTTTTGCAGGGTTTCGGAAAAAACATTATTGGGACTCCAAAAAAGGAATTTTCTCATCAAAAAACATATAACTTTATTAAATTTTCTTTGAAAGTGCAGAGCTCCTCTAAGCAAGGGCTCTTGGTTTGAGGCCTGAAAAGCCGACATCTGTAGTGGCCTTGATGACAGCTTTTACCATAGTGTTCTACTCTTAAAATGCAGATTGGTAAAAAAGCAGTGCAACTACTAAAGCATGTTATTTAATTTTATTATACACTCAATACTTATTTTGAGATTTTGTCCCTCCCCTCCATCAAGATTTCTGCAGATGCCCATGCTAGTGTTTCATGAATTGCTGCATCCCACTATACAACATTTTGTATTCAATCTTGACATATTAGTTGTCGGTACATCTATACTTTTTGTACAATATTCTACACAATTTATGCCATACACAAAGCTTTATTTTACATTTTTCTGTTACACTAAACAAGGTTATGTTTCTTTGTTTTCATGTAAACATTGTAACTTTTCATGGTAGATGGTACGCAACTACAATATGTACAGTGCAGATACTTAGCATTTTTGTTAGTAGGAATAAATCAATAAGTTAATTTGTTCAAAGTTTAAATCTTTACAATGTCGAAAGCAGTTTTTTGTTTCTCTTTCAAATAATATCTGTGGTATTTGTTGAAATAAAAGACACAAACATTTTAATAATCTTTATAATAATGTTACAGCAAGTCCTTTTTGTTATACCATTCTACACATTTTACAGTCAGACGCACAAGTAATAAAAATGCAAAAGTACATACATAAAATACATCTCTAACAGCCAAACCACAAAAAACTTTCCTCAAGTCCATCATAAAATTTGTAACGTCTTTCTTCAAAAACCAATCAATCAAATGTCCAAATCAATTATGTTTATTCATCCACTATTAATTACTAGTATATATTTTGTGGAGCTATTCTGGCAGTGTAAACAAACAAACAAGCAAACAAACAAACAAACTTCCTGTTACATAGTAACATAAAAAGTAAAAGCGTTAAAATTTCACATGGACTTTTTGGAAGTTCAGTAAAGTACGAATGTATATGAGCGATAAAAAAACAAAAAGTAACAAAACAGAAAAGAGAGTAACAGAATTAGTGATATTGATTTTGGAGATTCCTCAAGAAAATTTTATAGGATACCTAAAAGAGGATTACACACACAGTGTGAACTGCCGAAATAAAAAAAGCACTGCTTGCCCTCCTCCAGTTAAATTCGGCAGTTTCTTTGAACTTATTGCTAAACTACAACTCGCGCTCTCTCTCAAAAACAAATTAAAAGAATGGAGGTGGGGAAAAGCAATCTATTTACTAAATTTCCTATGTTTTTAAGTACTGCAAATGCAATAATTAGGAATGCGAACAACATCTAAAAATCAAACTTTTATCTTCCACATCTTCGTACAAAAATACTGCACTAAATTAGAAGAAACGACTCACATATTAGGTATACATATAAAAAAGTAAAAAAATAATGTCTTTGATAGTAACCAAACCCCATTTAAAATATTGACTACAAAGAACAAAACAAGAGAAACAAAAAGTGTGACAGTTATCGTCCTAATTTTTATTAGTCAAAAAACCAAGATAAAATACACAAAAATTTAAAAAAAATCGAAATCTTTTTACTTAAGGACGATGTAAAACTCAACAGATTTTGACTATAATACAATAATCACACACAAAAGAATCTCTGTTTGAAATTTTAATTTCAAAACAGAGAATCAGATCTCATTTGCTCCTTCTCGCACACACGTACAGATACAGAAGTAGAGTTTTATAGCTAGAGATAATAATATTAGTCAGTAATAATAATAATACATTATGTACTGGGTGAGATGTGACGAAGCACTTCTCTGAGGTCCATGGGCCAAGCCCGAGCAGCACTGCACAGCACTCAAGTCCTCGCACTACGCTATGTTATCGCGCTTGGCACGCAGTTACGACACGTCTTGATCTTCTACATCCTGTAGTTGCTCCTTAGGCTCCGCCTCACCTGCCAACCCAACACCATCATTGCCATTACTTCCGCCTAACAAGTATTCATACTTTATTTCTGACTTAACATTTGAATGTAATTCCAAAGATCTCTGATAATAAATAATACTTCTTGTATAAGATTTTTGTAGAAATAAGAACACACTATTTTAATACAATCATCTATTGCACAAAGATGTTAACAAGTACATTAAAATAAAATTAACATCAGTTTCGGTACGCATAATAATAATAGTAATTGCCATTAATTCTGTTTAACGTGCTTGTTAACTAATTTTCCAAATAACTTCAATTTCACCAAATCCTTAAGAGATTGTTATTTCTACAATAAAGAAAGACAAGAAGTTACCAACATAGAAAAGCAAATACCTATTTTCGTTTATACTTGGAAATGATGAAAAGAATCAATCTTAATAAATCAAATGTAGAGTGCACATAAAGGGTGTTTCACTTAAAACTCCCAGACCAGATATTTCAGTAACTAGACAAGATATTTGAATTGTATAAACAGCATTTGTTAGAAAGTAAAAATAACTGTATCTGTATGCCAACATAGTTTACTCCAAATCCTAAAATGCAGACGGCATTCCGGTACAAAGATATTTTACATTTGAAAGATCATTCTATATAAAATATTTTTTGTCTTATTGAGAAATTTTGAAAAGTCGAGGTTTCTAAGATATTCTAATTTAAATGTCAGTACTGTTCAGAAACAAAAGTTTAGCAATCATTTTCTTCCTATTTGTATGTGAGACTACAGTTGTAAAAATTCTTCAAAGATCTGTTGGTTTTAGATGATGAACCAAATGAATTTTATACTAAAGAATTTTAGCTATTTCAGTATTCTATGGCACGAGACTGAAAAACAAAAATTTAGTAGTAATCTATGACCTATCTTTCCAGAATGCCTTTGACTATACCTACATTCCATTAGGCAACCTGTACACTTATTGTAATAGTCGTAATTAAATTGATTCAGCAAAGGTAGTATTAACAACCTGCCATTAATAAGTTACTCTATATTTATACTATGCTAACAGTGTGGCCATATACCCAGTGTAGTATTTAAAATGGCAGAAAATATTTACAGTACATAATTCTGACTTCAAAAACAAACAAAAGATTTTTATACTGATTTGCTGTTAACTGTCTTTTCACAGATATTAGAGATCATAAATTCTACGTTAATGATAGATACAATGACAGTAATTCTATATAACAAATAATAGTACGAAAGAATTCCTATGATATATGCCTGACAAGAAGGATATCAGCCATCACCCAAACCAAAAAACAGAACTTACCAAACCATTCTAATTATCAATTCATGCCTGAATTACGCAAATACCAAAGATACGTCAATTTTTGAAATTCATTACCAAAAGATATTTATGAATTTCAGATCAATAATCGTTAGCTTCATTTGGTTTTCCAGGTTGCTGGGCAACAGCTCAGACTGTAAGTGTAGCAGTATATAGAGTGACTATAGTCTTTAAGCCTATGAACAGGAAGGTGCCTTAACATGACGTATATGGAATGAGTATGGGGAGGCTTACAAAATTCTTTAAGTCTTCTGCACCTCTTTCCTTTTGAAGAACCAATTATATTGCACAATAAAACAATCCGTTTTTCACAAATTTTATGGCAAAGAAATTAATGGCCATTTGCACCAGGCTTGCTTAAATTTCAACTTTGTTTAAAAAACAATTGTTGCTACATTTTTAATAATTGTATCTATGAAGTTAAGCTCTAATCAAATTTAATTTAAATGTCAAAAACAGCTGTAAATGCTAGTTGTATTCTTTTGTCTTGAACAAACTGATTATTAATAGAAGTAAAAGTAATGGAATTGTCACTTCAGTTAGTTCCTTGAGGAATAGTTTAAGTTTGACATTTTTATCATTTTAGAGATAAGACATCAATCTGTCATTTTAATGTTTTTGATCTAGAACTTTTTGTGGTTTTATAGAGATCATTGTGAAACCTTAAGCTTTTTCCCTCCGACAAGCGATTCTTATGAAAGAACATATATTTTGAAATTTATAAATTAATACCTAGGAATAACAGAAATACATACAGGGCTTTCATTTGAAAACTTCCTACCTTGAATAACTCTTTAATTAGTAAAATCATCAAAAATTGCTGAAACACCGATTTTGTTTTAGAGGGGGGCATTTAATAACCTATTCCAATCAGTTGAAAAACTTTCCCCCCCCCCCCCCAACCACCCCTACCCAAAAATTTTAAATGGCACTTCCCCATTTGTGATATATCATCTTAAAGGGTATAAGATTCTCAATCTTTTACATCAAAGAAAATTAAAATCGGCCTAGCCATTCGTGAACTAGAAACGGAAATGTATTTATTTTAATCGATACATTTCTGTCTCTAGTTCATGAACGGCTCAGCCAATTTTAATTTTCTTTGATGTAAAAGATTGAGAATCTTATACCCTTTAAAATGATATATCACAAATGGAGAAGTGCCATTTAAAATTTTGGGAAGTTTTCAAATGAAAAGCCCTGTATATTGTTCACACACAATATGTTAGAATAGCAAAAATTCATATTATTAAAAAAACACAAAATAATTGAAGTAATTGAGTGTGCCAATGACTGAAAAATAAACCTAACCTTGAAAAGTGATTTTGACATGTTTGCTATTATTTCACTAAATTAAACAAGCGCAGATGCATATCATATAGCT
Organism: Ignelater luminosus; assembly: GCA_011009095.1. Taxonomy (NCBI): domain Eukaryota; kingdom Metazoa; phylum Arthropoda; class Insecta; order Coleoptera; family Elateridae; genus Ignelater; species Ignelater luminosus. The sequence goes on from VTPC01090587.1 coordinate 1,052,696, forward strand.
ATCTCTGTTTAACAGTTAACTGTTAGACAAGAAAGAAATATTAGAGTTATGTAACCGAGTTCATGTCTTAGCTCTAACACATGGTAAAAATGTCAAATTGACATCAAGGAACTTCTAAGTTCAGCTAAAGAACACTGAACTAACTGAAGTGAGAATTCCATTACTTTCACTTCTGTCAATTTTCAAGACATTATTCAATATTATTATAATAACATGAAATAAAGAAAATTCCTTATCTGCTTTTAATAAAGTTCTGTAAATAGCACAGGGTAAATCTCTATTTTGAATACATGACATTTTTACAGTTATATACCTTACTGAATAATAAGCGAGAAATAGAAAAAAAACAAGAGACTTTGAAGAATTTTCTGCTATAATTTGCTTGACCAAAAGTTATAAGAGGAAATGTGGTAATGATTAAAGATTGGATTAGGTATATGCAAAATGCACTTCTGTGTCTTTCGATATATTCCTTCAAAACACCGCAATCACCAATTTTACTTTTTGTTGTCTCAAAAAGTCCTAGAAAACAATAAAACAAGTAAGTAATTCCAACATCTTGAAGATATATTAAAAGATAAGGAGGCGCATTTTGCATATAATCTGATCTTTAATAATAATAATTGTCATCTTTGAGCAACCATAACTGTAATCAATTGACTTACACACAATTTAGAAGAAAGATTTTTACTGAAACATCACTAATGTGCTTGCAGTGCAGATACCACAGTACAATTTAAAAGATGGGGTTTAGAAACCTCCCTCTGTATAATCGCTATACGAATTGATTCTACAAGACAGAAATCTACTGTTTCAAATAAATTATTCTTCAATGAATATATACACATATATTTGCTTTTCTATTTATTTTTCATATACGCAATAAAAATTATATTTAATAAATGAAGTGCTATGATAAGACCAACTAGATATGATAAACTTGAAACTAAAAGTAATTCAGTCTGAAAATCAATTGGTTATAATAAATGTCAAACAAATTTTAAGTTGTTTTTTTAATAAAAACGTTTTTTATCAATATTATTACAATAGCTAGTTCACAATGACAAAGAGAACTATTTGTATCAAGCATTTTGTTGATTTTTAACTAAACAACAAACTGATATAAAATGGCATTTTTTAATGTGACAGGCCTAACATTTTAATTTTGCATAAGATATTTGTAATTATTAGTCCATTACATCCTCTTTTTAAATAATAACATATATGTATTACTGTAAATTATATTAAACACAAGCTAAACAAGCTTTCTAAGACTCCACTTGGTATTATTAAAAATTCATATACAGAGATAGTCAAAACCAAACATAGAAGCCTGAATAAAGAATAAAAGCAACACCAACTTTTATTACAGTGAAAGATAAACAGGATCGAGACTGTATACTGACAATGACAAGTATGATTTCTAGTGATGTGAGTTGGGTCATATGACACGGTCACGTCACAGTCACATTGAAAATGACCGTCACGTCATTTTACTTTGCGACATCAAAATGACGTGACCGTCAATTTCATTCTGACCGTCACAAACATGTCTAGACCTGATGTGTCCCTGTGTACATATCAACTGCTTATTCGGCAGTTTTATTGTACTGATGCAGTTACAGCTTAACCTTCCTGTGTGTAGCGTGTATTTAATATTACCGATGTATTTATTAATTAAAAATGTCTAGGAAAAAAAAGCGTTGCTTTTCGTTATTATAATTTAATACCAAATTCCGCGAAAATAAAGACATACGAGTGCAAGTTTTGTAAAAACAAGACGGCGTGTAAAAAGTGTCCGGATATAATAAAAAACGAAGTTAAAAAAGAACAACGCCAACGGAACAATAAAAATGAAACTATTTTATCCTGCAGTTCAAGCGTTTCAACAGCTGCAACAGATTTACTACCACCAATTTCTCAAAGTGTAGTAAATAAAAACTTATTGAATTCATCTTCGACACCAACATCAAAATCATCGGTCTTGCTTTCCAAGTTTGTTGACCGCACCACTGCAGACGAAACAGACGAAATATGGAAATTACTGGCCATGGCCATATATGCGACAGGTTCATCCCTGAATATGACAGAAAATAAATATTGGATTAATTTTTTTAAGCGAATTAGACCTTCTTTACAACTGCCCTCACGCCATAATTTATCATCGACACTATTGCAAAACGTGTACAATAATGTACAATTACAAGTACAAAACAGTCTAGCAAATGCTTATGTTGTTGGCATTCAATGTGATGGATGGTCTAATATAAGGAACGATAGTAAAGGGTTTTCCAATAAGAGGTGTTATTTTGATATTCAAAGAAAAGTGCCATTTTTTAATATAAATGATCGGATGTTTATTTCATTATAAAGAGGAAGGTATGCCGTTAATAGTGGAAAATAACATCAGGCAAATGACCACCACGACCACGCTTACAGGACAATATCCTTTTCATGAAATTTTCCATAACCAAATCGCAAAGTGGCTGCCCTATGTCCTCGATAGCCTCACGAATTCCATCTTTGAGGTCTTGAATCGACGCTGGGCTGTTGGCGTAGACCTTCTCTTTCACGTGGCCCCAAAGAAAGAAGTCGCAAGGTGTTAAATCACAAGATCTCGGTGGCCAATTGTGATCACCTCTTCGAGAGATAACACGGTCCGGAAACTTTTTCCGTAAAAGATCAATGGTTTCGTTGCTTGTGTGGCACGTAGCGCCGTCTTGTTGAAAGTAAACGTTGTCCAGATCAATACCATCCAATTCCGGCCATAAAAAATCGTTAATCATCTCTCGATAGCGCAATCCAGTCACCGTAACTGTTGCTCCGGCCTCATTTTCGAAAAAGTAAGGTCCAATGACTCCGCCGGACCATAAACCGCACCAAACAGTCACACGTTGAGGATAGAGAGACTTTTCAACAATAACTCTTGGATTTTCTGAGCCCCAGATCCGACAATTTTGCTTGTTGACGAAGCCACCGAGGTGGAAATGGGCCTCATCACTCAAGATGATTTTTCGATGGAATTCTGGATCATTTTCATGCATTTCAACGACCCAATCAGCAAAGACACGACGTTGTTGATGATCGGCCGGCTTGAGTTCTTGTGTTAACTGGACTTTATAAGCCTTAAGACCCAAATCTTTATGCAAAATACGGTGTAATGACGTTTGTGGAATGGCTAATTCCAAAGAACGACGAGGAATGGACAAACCTGGGTTTTCTTTAACACTTTCGGCTACAACAGCAATATTCTCGGCTGTTCTTGAGCGACGTGCACGGGTTTTATTCTTCACATCACTAACTTGTCCCAAGAGCTCGAATTTTTTCACCAATTTCTGTATTGCGGTCCGACAAGGTGCTTCACGGTGACCCAAAAATGTTCGAGTTTTACGAACCGTCTCTGCCAAATTTTCACCATTTTTATAGTGAATTTTAATAATTTCAATGCGTTGTTGAAGCGTGTATCGTTCCATATTTATTAATGGCGTAGTTTCTACTTGTCAAATGTCAAAAAATGATAGCTTCAAAAGTGACATCTACCGAAATAGCGGGCTATTCAAAATAACACCTCTTATTGGAAAACCCTTTAGAATTAATTTTATCGTTACAACTCCACAACCAGTATTTTATAAGACAGTATCAACTGAAGAACATCGTCATACGGGACAATATGTGGCAGAACAGATTGAAGTTGTATTTACAGATATCGGTATTAATAAGGTTGTTGCATGCTGCACAGATAATGCAGCAAACATGAAAAAAGCGTGGGATTTGCTTCGGGAAAAGTATGCAGATAAACCAATTTCTTTTTATGGGTGTGCTGCTCACACGCTTAATTTATTAGTGAACGACATAACTAAGTTAAATACCACAGACATATTAATAAATTCTGCAAAAGCAATTATAAAGGTTATTAAAAGTAAATCTGTGTTAACTTCTGCATTTTTTAATTTACAAAGAGAAAAGCAAGAACCTAGGAAATGCGTACTTAAGTTACCAGTTGCTACTAGATGGGCTTCAATTGTATTATCTTTCGAGAGCCTTCTAAAGAACAAAAACATATTAAAAGCATTGGCGATTAATGACGAATATCAGGATTTGATAGAAAAAAGAAATAAAACCAATATATTGGATGACGATATATTTTGGAAAAGGATCGAAAGTTTCTTAAAAATTTTACAACCAGTAAAGAAATGAATAACCGTTTTGGAATCAGATGAATGTAGAATAAATGAAGTAACGGAAGCACTTATTGAAATAGAAAAAGTATTTAACAAAGAGCTCCCATTATCAGATCTTTCAAGTAGCGAACAGGATAAAATACTGGAAGCAGTGCAAGCCAGAAGAAAGATGTGTTTGAAACCTATTCACTTCTCCGCAAATATACTAGATCCTAAACTGAAGTGTAAAATTTAATTTAGCTAGAATTTTACAATCATTAATTCTTATTAATCAATTATAGGCAAGCATTTGTCTGCGGGAGAAATAATCCAGGGCTTACAGTACATTCACAGTTTGGCAAGACATTTATCTAATGTTGACGAAAATAAAGTGCTAGAAAACCTTGCTGATTTTAGAAGTAATTCTGGTTTTTGGGAAATGCAATTTGTCCAAGATTCTGCTATAAATCCAAATATATCACCTATAACATTTTGGAAGGGAATTTGTACAGAATTTCCGCTCAGATTTGTGGCAGAAGCGGTACTTACCATGCCAGCTACTTCTGCAGCCACAGAGAGAAGTTTCAGTTCTTATGGAAACATACATACAAAGAAAAGAAACCGTTTGTCGGTTAAACGTGCTGGAATGTTAACTTACGTTAACCACAATTTAAAACTGTTTAGTGCAACTGCAGACAAGATAAAAATAGTAACCAACAACGATAAATCTTTGAACTTTTTTTGGATACAAAGCAAACGATGAATTACCAAGGGATCCCACTGATACCAGTGAATCGACTGTGACTCTTGGATTAGGTACTGGCTTTTAATTTCTATTCTTTGTTTGCAACTTATTTTAACTAGTGGTCTTGTTTTTCAGAAGAGAAAACCATGGCCACAAATCAATCTGAACCAGGTTTCTCGGGTTGGTATTCACCAAGATGTGTCGATCAAAGTTCTAGCAGTGAAGATAGCGAACTTTACGAAGAGATGGATGCTGTATTATATGCTTCTGATGAACTGGAAGATGAAGATGATGTGGATAAAGATGAAGACATAGATTAAAAATGTTGTTTTTTGTTTTTTTTTTCTGTTATTAAACCAATGTTTATATTCCTTAGTCGTTTTATTACTGAAATATATGAAAGATGCGCACAAGTTATAAATGACAAAAAATGACCGAATAGGACAATAAATGACAGTTATATGACGGTCAGATGTCACGATTTTTAAATGATGGTCAGTTTACATCACTAATGATTTCAAAAGGTCAAATTAAAAGTAAGAAAACATGTTTGCTGCCTTGATTAGTTCATATAAAAGTGGTGGGGAGTTTTTGATCTAATATTAATAACGGAAATTTGAAAGCCGAGTGTCTGAAAGTGTTTGAGGTTAACTTTGACAGATGCCAAATTAAGTACATCAATGGAAAAACTTATATATTTAGTTAGTTTTTTGGTTTATGTACCTCGTAAAGAACCTGTACCTCAGACAAGAACAATGAAAGCAAGGTAAACAAGACTCCAGTTTAAAGGTCCAATTGTCGATTTTTGGATACGAATAGAAGGAAGAATCCGTCATCTCCTGTTATAAAATTAGAGGTGGGTAAAAAACAAATTTAATTTTCAGTGATTTCAATAAAATAAGCTTAGCTCAAAAAGAATTTTTATTTTAAGTCTTTGTCTTATTTAAAATGATCATCCCCCAACCACTCATCTCTAATACATTCACTGGAAATACAAATCGCCAAATAACATTGCAGCACTATATTACAAGCTTTGCAGTAACACATGGACTACTCTGAGGCGATCATATTTATTATTTCATTCATGTTTTGCCTTATTTATTCTGTATACTTATCTATATCCCAAAGTCCACTGTTTATGAGATAGAGTTTTAAAGGGGAATTTAAAATTACTTGCTCTTTCAATATTTCAAGAACAAGACGAGATATCAGAATGGGATTTTCTACATGCCTGTTACTCGAAAGTGCCTATTTTATGTAGTTTTGTGTTTGATATCCTTATCAGAAGCAGGAAAATAAAGAGGGGCCAGCTCATTGCCCTAAAGAAAATTGCTATTTCTGAAATTAACAATTGATTTTTTGAGTTGCTCTAGCATTTTTCCCACAGAATGTGTCATTTTCTAGTAAAATTGGATTTTCAAAACTTCTCAAATTCAACGGCCTATAGTAAGGTTATAAGTTGGCTTAAGAACAATATGTAATTATCCGCATCGCATTCCTTCACAGAAATTAAGCCTACTTTGCCCTATAACATTTTTCCCTAAAGTGCACCTTTTTTGAGATATGGGGCATCAAAATTATTTGCTTTTAATTATACTTTAACATCCTGTATCTCAAAGACGATTCATTTTAGGAAAAAGAGTTATACGGCAAAATAGGCTTAAACTTCTGTCAAGAAATGCAAAGCAAATAATTACATTCTGTTTTTGAGATAAAGTATATACTTGCTATAGCCTGTTAATTTGAAATTTTGAAAAATCCAATTTTGCAAGAAAACGACACATTCATTCTACAGGAAAGATGCAAGAGCGACTTTTTTTTGTCAAATCGATTATTAATTCTAAAAATAGCAAAATTTCTTAATTTTTGAGTGTTGTAACAAATTTCATTAGAATGATGAGCTTCCCCTTTTCCGTTTCCTTATCTCTGATACATACTTTTTTATTTTTAGTTTTAGGAAAAAAAGTTTTCAAAACTTTTCTCTACAATAACATCAAATGGTTCAATGTACACATTGACACAGTTAATCTAGGATGCTCTGATAAAAGATATTTGAAAGTAAACATCAAAACATTAGTTTGTAAGACGTATCGAGTATGAAATAAGTAGAAATAAAGAAAAAAAAGTAAAACACTCATATTTTAGTGTAAATGGATATCATTGCATATTTGTACATAGCTTTTAATTCTGAACAACTTTTCATTATTACAACTTTTGATATTATCAAAGATAAAAGTACTTTACTCTTGTACCAAATTCATACTTATTAGCAAACCTCGTATATGACTGATAAATTTTCAGGTTTGATTGCTTCAAGTTGGGTTTTAGACTACGCAGAACTTTTTATAAAGAATAACTTTTTTTTTCTAAAACTAAGAAAGGTTGCCATATGTTCGCCAACTTAAGTAGACACTCGGTAGATATCGAACACAATAAAACTTCTGATGTAATAAATAAAATTATCCCTCATCGTAATCCTAAAGCAGAAATGCAGGTTATTAAGTATAATTCTAGCCAAAATTGACTGTAGAATAATAGGTAGGTACCTTAGAGTAACAAGCATGCAGAAAATTTCATTCCCATATCGCACCTTGTTCTTGGAATCTTGAAAAAACAAGAAATTTTGAAATGAATCTTTAACACACTGTATCTTGAAAGTGATGGACTTTAGTATACCAGGTGACCAAGGTCATAGATACGGACTACTGTTTAAAATTATGAACAGATTTTAATATCATTCGGAATGTACATTATATTTAATAATTGCATCCTTTTGAGATGTTAAATGCATTAATGTCACTTCTGGTTTCACCAGAGACGACATCAACTTTCTTATTTTAAATGGAACATCCTGCATATTTTTACATATTTGAATTCTACGAAATATTCCAACTCCAACACCTAGTTTTCGTTAATTTTTATTTCCATGGTTACTAAAAATGCAATTATTTGTGTCTACTGGAATGTTGCCCAAACTATTTAGAATGAATCAATAACTGTAGGAAAAATGAAATTCAAATTAATTTGTTTTATAAGTACGTGATGGTGATCTAGACTTTCAAAGGCTAATAACCTCATTTTTTTAAGTAGCACCTCATTCGGACAAGTAGGTCATAAGATAAGGAGTTTTCCTCAGATTTAACTGATACCACATTTTTATTGGGAAAAAGGTCTTAAAAATAAATTACAAATTACTTTAACTGAGGCAAATCTTAACATGTAAAGATATACAGTGTCCCATTTAAAATAAGAGTTTATGTCATTTTTGGTGAAACCAGACACAATGTTACTGTGTTTAACATCTCACAAAATTGCATTTATTAACTATAATGATATTCCAGATTTCATTAAGATTTGTTTATAAATAAAGAAGTTATAAGTCTGTACCTACGGCCTTGGTCAACTGGTATAGGTAAGTTGGGTTACATCACTTCTATTTTGTCTAGGAAATCTGCTATCAGAATTAGCCAGTTGTTTTCAGGGCACCCTATATAATAGCATAGACTTTGGAGTTTTAAAATGAATTCATAATCTATTCAACAGAGATATTTCTCGCAATGATTAATCCATGGGCTAGGGATTTTTTGTGGCCAGCAAGATCTCCCAATCTAACTATACCCGATTTTTTGCTGTGAAGTTACCTCAAACACGGGTCAAGAACTACTATCAATGTTCTAAAATGAAATATAGAAGATAAAATTTGCAGAATATCAAGGCAGATGTTTCATGTAATGGATAATTTTGAATAGCATTTAGAAGAAGAGGCCATTAATAAAAAAAAAAATTTTTTATAAAAATGACTTAGGAGATTTTGAAAGTAAGGCGACGATATGTAACAAAAGTTCTGGCAAAATGTTTAAGCTTTTATTTTAAACAATTTATACTTTATTCTTCGATCTATATTATATACCATAGTTCGTACATGTATTAACAACAACACCTAGTTGTTTGGTTCAGACTTGTATTAGATTATGGATGATTAAGTCGTTAATTTTACAAATCTTCTGGTAAGTTCTTCTTGGCAATGCAGACAAAGCTGGAGGACGACCACCTTTTTACAAAATGAGACATGGGATAACCCATTTGCGTTCTGTTATTGTTCGATAAAAGGTTTAACAGATATACTTTCAGTTCTGTAAATGTTTGCAATATTGCTTTTTGTTATTTGGTCAACCAAATTACAAATACCTGTTTGTAACTTGTGCACCATCTCTTGCCAACTTTTTGACATGAATGAATAATCCAATAACTTAAGTGACAATAATACCTTTCGTTTCCAAGGGTAATTTGATAAATTCATTTTAATCGAAGATAAATACACAACAGACATTTTGCCAAAGCTTTTGTTACAACATATGTTAGAACAATTTCTATTAAAACTTCAAAACGATAATAAGCCAATATCTGGCTCTCACTGCAAAAAAATTACATACTTTGGACACTGACAAACGTTTTTTTTTTTGACAATTGTAAAAAGATGTATGTGTCCTTTTACATCTTTACAACTAATATCGCTTTTAGTATTTGCAATTTGTTTTTGTGACAGAAATCTTAACCTATAATTTAGATTTGGCAAGTTTATAAATAAAATGTGTTTAGATGTTAAAAGATTCATCACTTGTTGATTTATGTTAGTAACAAAATAAAATAGTAATTTAAAATAATTGACACAATTTTTTAAATCTTTTTCAATAATAATGCTTCGAAGGCCAAAAAATTTATCTGTGTATATGGAATGCTCACAAATTCAAATAAGTCACCCAAGTGGTGACTAGAAAAGTTCTTGCACAATCAAGGGACATATACAAAATATATTAATATTAAATGAGTATTTTATTCTCGTTGTTTTAAATACATACATACATGGAATGACTTTTTATTGAGACACTGCAACACTTATTTAATTGGAAGTTGAACAGAAAAAATTGTATAATAAATATAATCAAAGTTTTACTTAAATCATTCTAGGAGGAAAATAAAGTTGGATTAAAGTTTTACGTGAATCAACAACAAAATTAGACAAGCGCAGTTTCATGTCTTTCTTGATTGATTTTACTATATTTTTTTCTTTCAGTGAAACAATAATAAATAATACGTTAGGTATTTAGCATTTTGTTTTTAAAATATCCTTTTCGGCCAGCGGTCATTGAACCTTTTCTTAACAAATGCATTCTGACTTCTTTGTTTGCGCATTGCACTAAAGATATCATCTGTAGAGCTATATAACGGTAGTACCAGAAGTGAAGATTTTTCTTTCTAGAGTGCTTTGAAGAGTTGAAGAATAATTTTCTGCCGTTTTGTTACTTTTAGTAGTGTTTAGGTAGTGGTTCTAGTGGCATAGGATACTACAATAGTGTGTGACGAGTAAGTAAACAAAATCTTTTTTGAATGATTTTTGGAAAAGTTCACACGACGCCATGAATACTCGGTTCAACCTATACATTTAAAAACTGATATTTTAGATCCTAAAGATTTGGAGGTCAACTTAGGTCCTGTAGAACTACTTGATGGTATCGAATTTATAGATGCATTATCAAAAACGGTGACTAACATTGACTATGTAGTTGTTTTGATCAGCCTCGCCAAAAACAGGAAGAAAGAAAACATGTGGGATAAAGGTGATTTAGAAAAGGTTGAAAGTTTAGAACCGCACTCACATGGTGGTGGAAAGGTGTTGGTAGTTTTAATTGTCGGCAGCTAGCAAGAGTTGCTATTTGAATACTTTCAATGCTTACGTCATCGTCATCTACATTGCCAGAAAGAACAAATAGCACAATGGGGAGGATTTATTGCGCGAAGAGAAACAGATTAACTACCAAAAGAGCAACAGCTCACTTTTATTTCTCATAACTATAAGTTGAGAGTACGCTCCAAAAAGACATCCAAAGGTCAAACAGCCTCTTAGAATGGTAAGAAATGCAGCTGTTCTTTTTATTATTTCAATCTTAAAATATATTCTGCCTTCTGTGTTTTAGAAGCTGAGATTGTCCAGGAATCAAACCAAAATCAGAAAAGATTTAAATCAAGCGACAATAGAACTACCAAAAGAAGAAAAGGCGATTCAGAACCAAAAGAAAGTTCTTCAAATGAGGAATATTCCACCCATGACACTGAGTCTAGTGTTGGGCCCTTGTCATTTTCCGAAGAAGAAAATGACGAAAATTGAATCTGAACTTACTTACTTATTATTCTATTTAAAGATTTAAAATATAAACTGTTTTAAGATTTCGCTGGCGTTTTAGTTTACAGGAACTAGCATTAAAAAAGCACTACTTTAAACTTCTTGTACGGCAAATAATCATCACATTTTCGTAATTTTCTGAAAAATGTCATCAAATTTTCATTCATTTCTGTATAACATTGTATTTATGGAAATTATTCAAATATTTCGATATTTTTCATAAATTTCAAAATTTCCTGAAATTGAAATTTTTCAAAGGAAATTTCACTGACCTTTGAAAATTAAAATTTATCCATTACTAGTTGATGCTAATGGTATTTATTACTTTTCCCATCCAGGTAGGTATATAAATACACCAATGTTATTATATAATATAATAAACTAAATTATATATATAATGAAAATATTTTGTTTTTAATAAACTACTTATTTAATAAAGAAAAATACCAAATAATGTAAAAACGGGAAATAAAAATATCAGACTTTTCCATAAAACGCACCTTATGGATTGTCATTGTTGTTATTTGTCTAACAAGGACCTAAAGTCCTATAAGAATTACTTAAATTCTTTGATATAATCAAAGTTTGAATAGAAAACGTGACGTACCCTGGGGTTACTATCTGTCTCTTTCTTACTAATTACAAACCATGTTTTTCATGTTTTATTAATCTAGGTTATATTAATTTATTAATACAATACTTCAATTAATAAAGATAAGAGAAATGGTTTATAAAAAAGAGACAGATCGTTGTACTCCCAAAATGCATGTCATCTATTGCTGATCCAATCATATATTGAAAGGTTAAAAATAGCGCGAGATTTAAAATTCATATGGCTGACAATCCTCCCCTATGTAATCTTATCAAAACTTGCAAAACAGTGGTGCCATCTCTTTGAAGATAAATGAACTAAAATTATAATACTTTTCATAGTTTCCATTATTGCGCATTGCATTCGTCAATTGCTGCTACTTTCCAATAATTGAATGTTTGTTTTTTCTAACTAGTATCTTTATTTCTAATTCAAATGCATCAAACTTTTCAGGATAGGTAGTTGTTACAGTAAGGCAAGTAAATGGATACTTTTTTTATCAGTATTATGTTTAAAATTTAAAATAATAAGACAAGTTATTCTGCACAAAAGTATTGTTTTTCTTAGCTGATAGACCCTGAATCAAGATTTTTATTGGCCATTGACGAAGGTACATGTATGCAGCATTCGTAGACTTCTTTCTAGAAACTTTAAGTTAGCAATAAATGATCTGATCATAAAAAACTATTTACTCGATTTTTGACGGTGCTGCCATATTCTAACGTCAAAACCGCGCTCTTAAATCATCAAAACCCTAGGTATACGTTTATGATGTTTCTGGGTCATAACGGGCCATGCTTTCATTTTGTTAGGTTAGAAGTGTTGCTTCCTTTTCCCTTAAAAATTGCCACACCTGCGTCTGTATTTGACGCCGTTGCGCGATCAAAAATTTTGCATCAACGTTTAGTACCGATTAGTTTTGCTTTGTTAAAAGATCAATTTTGGCATCTATTAATGCCAAAGATTATAAATAAAAACCTAAAACTTTGATTTATAAATATAAATAAATAGAAATGTTCGTGAAGTGTGAGGTCAAACTGTCATAAAATCATAACCTTCAAGTTCATTAAGCGTCAATAAGATTTTACAAGCCGAGTTAATAGATAAACAGCCTGATTTACAATACTCAAACTGTCATTCTGCCACAGCCATATACGACCCTGAAACATCGTGAACGGTCTATAAGTAAAATTAATTAGATAAATAAATGTCATTTGTGAAATTAATTTAGTCTACTTGAAATGATTTTTATGATTATGTTAAAAATGAATTATAATCAAGTTATTTTTTATAAATTGTTTCCTGTTTTGTCCTGCTTTTCCAAATTTCTATCTTTCATTCAAACAACAGCTTCTGGTGCCTAACCCTAAACGTGTACCTACCTGAAGGTTCGCTTAAATCCACATAAAATTACATAGCTAGCATTTTAAATTGTTGCAGATACTGGAATTACAGTTAAATAAGTAAACATTTTGAAAAAGCTAAGCCTTACAGTCACTTGTTTAATATTTAGAATAGAACAGACTGTGCAAGTGCTGATGTCACGCCCTCTTACTACTTTCCAAACAAAACATTTTCCTGTCTTAGATTGCATAAAAGAAATTTCGAATCTATAAAAAACAAGTGTTTATTGTGTTTCACCTAATATATAAACTGTATTGGTAAGTAATTATAGTTTATTTAAGCAATACCCACTTGACTAGATTATGAATATACATTAATAATCCTCCTTTCTCATTAAAATGTGATTCATAACATCATTAAACAACGGCAAATACATCACTCTAACTTACCTGTGTAGTAAGATTAAATAAAACATGATTTGTATGGAAAGGTAACTATGATAACCAACAAAAGTGATGTAACACTTGCGTGGTCTATTGACACAAGTAGTGGTGGGTAAGTTGCCTTCACAATGTCAAAATCAGCTGATTTTAAAGCACATGAAAACAATTTCAATTGTCTGTTAAATAACATTAATTCTAGTCGCCGACTGTTTGAATTTGTGAGCATTTCCTATAGATGAATCAAAAAGCTTAGTACCTGCTTTTAGTAGCCATTAGCTTGAGGAAAAACTTTAATGTTATCGATGAAATTTTATTTTGTTTCGCATTTAAAACATTTTTAAATAATTTTATATTACTGACTTTGTTGTTTTGTTAAAATCTTGAATGAATTATCGATGCATCATTTACTAATTACTATCGCTTAAAATGTAGAAATTATAGTTGAAGCAAAAAGGTTACAGGTTACCTTATCGACTGAATTTCTGGAGTTAATAAGTACTCAAGATTTATTTTTAAAAAACTACCAATATCGAATACCCCTGAATACTGGTCCAACTAAAGCTCTGTCTGGAATATTCCAACATGTCACAAGTTACAGACGGCATTAAAAACATTCAATATGGCCATTATGGTAGAAACAAGTGAGAGCTACACTGCATAGGCATTTCTTGTATAGCACCACTGTGCAGCTTACAAAAGAATCTGCACAGTAGTACTGCAATACTTGAAAATACCTTTAAAGATTAATTTTTTTTTTGTAGATGTGGTGTTTGAGTCTGTTACAGTAGAATCTACCGTGATATTTAAAAATTAAAATGTATCCTATCATAGCACATCACTCACCCAAGTTAAATTTCAAAACTAATAATAAAAATAAATCTTACCATCACCCTGCATATCACTGGTCCACAGTGTAAGATTGTCACGCAATAACTGCATAATAAGTGTACTATCTTTATAGCTTTCTTCAGAAAGAGTATCAAGTTCTGCAATTGCATCATCAAATGCAGCTTTCGCTAACCTGCAAGCCCTGTCTGGACTATTAAGAATCTCATAATAAAAGACGGAGAAATTAAGTGCAAGTCCCAGCCGGATTGGATGCGTTGGTGGCAATTCTGTCATTGCAATGTCACTCGCCGCTTTGTATGCAACAAGCGAATGTTCAGCAGCTTCTTTACGATCATTACCAGTTGCAAATTCGGCTAAGTATCGATGATAATCACCTTTCATTTTATAATAGAATACTTTTGATTCGCCTGTACTTGCTGCCGGAATCAAGTGTTTGTCAAGAACGTTCAAGATATCAGAACAGATATCTCGCAACTCCTTTTCAACTTGGCCCCGATACTGCCTTATCATTTCAAGCTTGTCATCGGTGCCCTTGCTTTCTTCTTTTTGTTCAATAGATGAGATGATACGCCAAGAAGCACGACGTGCCCCAATTACGTTCTTATACGCAACTGATAGTAGATTACGTTCTTCCACCGTTAATTCCAAATCTAATTTTGCAACCTTCTTCATCGCTTCAACCATTTCTGGAAATTAATTAAAAACAAAATTACAATGCGCATTTAATATAATTACTGCTGCCCTAAAGAAAAAACTCCTATCTACAAAATATCTGTTTTTGAGATTTTTGTTTATTTCGATACCACACAAAGCAAGAAAATCCTACCTAAATTTTTAGTGTAAAATAGTTATAATATCTAGGAAATTTTAATTATTTAGATTGGACGCTCTTAATTAGAACAGCAGTATGAACAAAGGTTTCGTTTTTGTATTTTGATATTTTAAAATCCTTATTAACATATCGTTTAAACTGCTTTTGATTCTCTAATGAAGTCTCCTAACGTACTGATTTATGGGTTGGTACTACCATTTTTTACTTAACAATTCTTATGGCAACCATAAACATAACGATTTATGCCAATGTTAGTTACTATTATCTAGGTAAAAGTGTTGAGTACATCTTCAATTTTACCAGTGGCGTGTAACAAAAAATAACCAGATTTGTCAAAATGTGTTAAACTGCAAGAATTTTTTCATTTTACTCAGAAACTTCCCCAAGGGTACAAAAATTTAGTATTGTTGGAAATCTCTATTAGATAGTAGGAAAATAGTTATACACAGCCATGAACACAAAAATGTCAAATAGAAAAACATTTCAGAATCTGTATATTTTGTGTTTTGTATTTTAAAACAAGATAATATTAAATTATTTAGTAATATTTAACTGACAGTAAATCAGCATTTAAGGTGTAAATCTGCGAACTGTAGAGTTCATAAGATTCTTTCTAATCATGTTTCTAATTGGCACCCATTGTTACATGAATTTTCTTATAAAGAAATAAAATGAAATTTTAAAGCTATACAAATAACCACAACAAGAATAAACAACCTCTGATGTGGCAAATGTGGTAATTTCTAATTTTCATTCACTTAAATTCACATAAAAATTATTTATTTTTAATGGTAACATTAGAATCACTTTAGTGTTTTCCATCTGCGCTAATTATGTAGTTAAAATGCTTTTAGGTAAACAAGAATCCAAACATGGATAACATTGTCAAAGAATGCCCACATACCAAATTTCACCACCACCCATGGATACTTTTATAATTTATAAAACTTTGAACTGTATGAATATTAACATATAAGGGATGATTAACTGGAAAAATAATTTATTGTGTATTGTGATATTAAGGGCCGGTTTTTTCACCTCTCTGTAAAGTTGTCATTTAGTAAAGGGAACTTTTATTTAAACTGCACATTAAATTGGCCGTTAAATAAATGCGTCTTTTCAACAGTTTTATTATTATCATTAACAAATCGACAGATTAGTATATGTAAAATAGGTTGGCAACAAAAATGATGATAAACTAACTTCACCGTATGAGTAAGAAAGCTAATGTAACATATGTTTAAGAGTGAGGCAAAAAAATAAGCAAAATAATTTGGTAGAAGAAATGCGATCTAGCCTCACTTTTCTGACGTTTCTGTAGTGCAAAGGTACGTATTAATTATGAATACAGCAAAGTAAGTATATGAATAATGTGTGTGTCATTAGATGGATCTGGAAAATCGAGGCGGAGGTAATCAAGTATGTACTTAAAGAAAAAGAAAACGTTCGAAGAATTTCACAGAATTGGAAACAAGATTTCTAATTGATGTAGTCATTCGACATATAAAGATAGTTGAAAATAAAAAAACTGACTATTACATGGAAGGAAAAAATCAAATTTGGGAAAAGATTTCCCAAGAATTTAAAGCACTTGCTGGGAATGAAAGAAGTGTTACTGTTTTGAGAAATAAATATGACACTATAAAACAAACATTAAAATCTAAATTATCCAAAAACAAACTAAAGTTTTCAGAACAGGCAGCAGACAGGCAGATGTACAAGAATTAACAGATTTTGAGGAAAAACTGATGGGATATCTTCAGTTAAACATAAACGGTTTACCAGCTAATTTTGATAGTGATCAGGTATTAAATGGTAAGTATTGCATGAACACAATAATAAATCTTATTATTTGTCATTAATATTTCAGAGAACACAAGTAGTAGTGCAGTTGTAGAGCCCAACCTGAACAGTAATTTTTTTTATGTAAACGAATTAGCACCAGCAGAAGCCACTGATACTATTTTGGCAGAGTGTGTTTTCAATTCAGAACAAGCATCATTTGATGTATTAACAAATGCTGCTGAACTTGATACCTCGGATGTAGTACAAATAACACAGATCACCGAAGAAACTAAAGTATGTTTTAAGTATAAGGTTTTCAATTTGTGATATTAATATATACTTTTCGAAAAACACTCCCACAAAATGATGGGAAAGCTGGAATCCCAGGATGTTAAGAGAAAAAAAACACAAAGCTTTAAGGACTCCACCATTCCCTGCAAAATCTGCAACAAAGGATCTATTGAATTCTAAACTAGAGCAAATATTAGATTCAAGAACTCAACTTGTTGAATTACAAAGAAATGTAATTCAAAAAGACAATGAAATTAAAGAAAAGCGGGTGATTGAAGAAGACCAATTTAGAATGAAAGAGAGAAAATTAAAGCTGGAACTATTAGAATTGAAAATTGAGAGAAACAAATTAAAGATTCATTTATTGCAAAAACAGTTAGAAGGGTAGACACAGTATTCTAATCTAGAGGGGGGAAACACTAAAAGATGTTAATAGTCATGAAACTCTATCGTAGGGAATGAAAAAAAATAAAGCTTATGAAAGGAAATATTTATGATGGTGATTTATTTATTTGTGTATTTGTCTCATCGACAATTTAGAATTTAGTTGTTATATAATCTTTTCTCACTGAAATCCATCCTTCAGTTATAGACTATGCAGATTGGGCTACTTTTTGACAGTTCATCATTGAAATAAATATAAAGGAATAATCAGAAATAATAAACTATAACCAAACTTTATTATGTGATCTTTTTACAAAATAGAACTATTAATTTAATTGGAAGATTTAATAATAATAATAATAATAACATAGTCGAGGTATATATTTGAAATAATTAATAAACATACATATCTTGGTCCTACATATGTACTAAATTGAAATGCTGCAAGAAAAAGTAGTAGTAATGTCGGCTACCTCTGTGAACTGTAACTATAATGTTATTCTCACAAATGAATTCGGCGTGACTTTCCATTGCCATAGTATACTTCAGTCAAGTCTTTTTTACATATGTTACATCATAATAATTCGGCAAAGTACTTCACTATTGTTTGTCTCATAGCATGACGTGCCTGTTCTATAATTCCTGCCCCTTGATGTTCTTGGTCTTGATCATTTTCCACATCAATGTCATTTCCATCATTTGGTAATACATCTTGGTTATTGCAAGCCAAATTATGTACCACTGCACTTGCTACTATAATGGCTTGGGTTAAGGCTAAATGAGTCCGAATACCCATTGATAAAATTGGAAAACGTCGTTTCCATATTCCAAATGTTCTTTCAACTACATTTCGAGGTCATATCTGAGATTCGTTATACAGTCTTTGGGCATCTGTTTGTGGATTATCAAATGGTGTTAATAAGTAAGGACGCAATTGGTAGCCACTGTCCCCTAGTAAAATAAAGTTTATTTGGCCAGTTTCAAAATGCGTTCTTATACCTGAGTTATTAAAAATATAACTATCGTGAGCAGCTCCTGGCCATCGCAAAACAATATCAATTATGCAATTGTTTGCATCACTTATAACCTGAACATTCAAAGAAAAATACCCTTTTCGGTTGCAGAAATTTTCACCAACATCTCCACCTACAACATTTTGGATAGTTAGTAATCACTCTTTATGATTCATTTAAACTGACCTGGTGATTGTATTTTTACATGGGTACAATCTATTGCCTCAATCACTCTTGGAAATCTTGCTATTCTAGAGAACTCTAGAACTGCAATTTGTGGAAATTTAATATACCGATCGCGAAGATTTGCTATTGCATATACAACACGTTTAATGATCTTTCCACATGTTGATTTGCTTATACCACCAAAATCAGCTACATTAATGTAGAAATTACCTGATGCAAGTAATTTTAATGTCAATAATAGCTGCTGTAATGGAGGTATAGGACTATTTCTAAAATTAAAATATTACATGATTATTACTATCTGTATAATTTGCCTAATTGCTTTATTACTTACTTATCTGTAGGATGGGAAATATCTGTCTCAATCTCATTTAAAAAATTTTGCACAGTCACTTTAGATATCCTAAATCTTTGGATAAATTCTTTGTCATCCCAGGTTTCCCAGTTATTTATCTTGGGTCTCACAGTATAATCCTTTCGATCACGATTTATGATGTTAATGACGTTGTATATATCTTGATCTATCATAAAATCAAGTTCTTCATTAAAGATATCATGCATCATCATGGTTTAAATGTAATTTATTTATATTGGCATTTCATCCAAAACAAAACAGATTTGTAGGTTATCTACTCGATAACTGTTTACTGGCTAGTTCAAGTAGCCTTTAAAGTTATAGACCACTTAACTACATTTGTCAGAAGGATAAGCGTTATTGGCAGATGAAAAGACAGTTTTGTTAGTTATCGACTACATAAATTTATAGACAACTTTATAGAGAGGTGAAAAAAGCGGCCCTAAGAGTGATATTTATTATTATACAATCTACTATTACTGTAATTGTATTTTATAATAAATTATAGATTTTATTAGATTTTGGATTCTAGCATCCGACTCCCCATTCTTATGGTTTTACATTCCGCTAATTTTTGGAAGAATAGCCTGCAGGTAGGGTGATCTGTTCTAACAATCTTAATGTACTTACCTTTAAGATTTACTAATTGTTAAATCTACATTTTTTTCTCTTAATGAATCAGAGACAATTAACCTATTAACATTGTTATAAATAAGTATTATTAAAGTTTTCTTTATTTGCTACTTAACAGTACTATCGTAGTAGATAATTTTACGGCCTGAATTATTTAAAAGCTTTTGGTTGCATCTAATAGATCCTTGTATTTAGAAGCTGTATGGTTTATTATAAAAGATCAAATTATTACTTTTTACTACAGCATTAGGTATTTGAATTTCCAGTGTGATAAAATCAGAATACTAGGTACATAGAAATATATCTTCATTCATAACTCTTTTGTTAATTTGTTTCATAACCTAATAAGAAAAAACATTGACAACTGACATTACCTAGGTATTTACACCTTTTAAATATCAGAAAGTGTATAAATATATTTTGAAGGACAGCAATGATAAAGGCTTCAAATCGGATAACTCAACTGAACATCAGTGATTTATGTATTTATCATACAATTATGTATTAAACACCCAGAATACAGTGTGTCCACATTTTGATGCTCACTATTGGGATCTCGGAAATTGTAAGAGATACGAAGTCGGTTAAATTAGAAAAGATTTGGCTATTTTGCAGATCAGTTTACTTATGCTTTTGTTTTTTCAAAAAAGTCCACGGCTTACTAGATATTAGCTAAAAACGAAATTCTTATTTTTTTTAAAAGTGAAATATCTCAGGAACAAGCAAAGATAGAAAAGAACAGCAAAGAGGGTGTTTTAGAGAATTTACTCCGAAACGCAGAAGAATTATTTTCGCAATTGTCTTTTGTTTTATTTCGGCGGTGAAACGTAAATCCAAATTTTTTCTAATGGAACGCCTACTTGATTTCCATATTACTGAACTGCACGCCTTAAATGCTCTTCAGTGATACATGGTTTGACATAGCTATTCTTTTGTTTAACCGAGTTATGAAGTGAAAATCATTTTTCATCATAGTGCCCCATGAAATCTAACACACAAAGTCGTGGAGTTTTATCAAAGAAATTCATTTGTTATGCAAAAATTGCTAAAACAAAATAAATACGCTTTTATGGGGCATTAGCTGCTTATTTGATGCTATCTATGAATGCTCAGTAAAGTATCCAAAAAGAGTCTTTTGTTTTGTTTTAGCAATTATTACATAACAAATGTAATTTATCTGACAAAAATTAATGATTTTCATATGTTTAAAGCCATGGCACACTAAGTGGGAAATGCTTTTTATTTAAAAAAAAATAAAATAATTTTGTTTTTACCAAATATCTAGTAAGCCGCGAACTTTTTTGAAAAAACAAAAGCATAAGTAAACTGATCTCCAAAATAGCCAAATCTTTTCTAATTTAACCGACTTCGTATCTCTTACAATTTCCGAGATTCCAATAGTGAGCATCGAAATGTGGACACACTGTATAATACTTTATGTAATTTATTACACATACACAACTGTGATACGAATCAAGATAAAGCATTACTTCCAAACAAATATATTGTATAATGAAATGACATAAGAATTTAGATTAGAAATTGGAATAATATGCTAATATTGTGGTTATTAGTAAGAACAACTTATTCCTATTTATTGTATAAATAACAAAATTGTTGTAAAGCAGACTAGCTACTTAAACAACACACACAATAAATTTGGTCTCTGATTTAATACCTTAATAAGAAAAAAGAGACTTTTTAAATTTCTTTCTTGTAAAAGCATTAATTGCAGGAACATGCAGGTAACAGCAATTACCCTTGTACAATATAGTAACTGATTCTTGTCTACTTCTTATTGTTGTGATCTTCACTTATACGCAATTCCGGTATGCAGTTGGTGGCTGTAACACTAAAAAGCATTCACAATAAAGTGAATAAAACTAAAAATGTAATAATATTGTTTTATTTAGTATTGTGTAATTTAGAATGATGTATGACATTTAAGAATTTATTAATTGTAACTGAAATATTAAGAGAACATAACCTAGAATTGTCAATTTGACAATCTGCAGGCAGCCAACCTTAATGATGGGCAAAACAATACATTCTGAAAATTACCATATGGATACAAATTGCTGTATCGAGAAAATAGAAACGTAATTTTTTTATTATTTATTAGTAAACAATCTTGGTATTCCTTGTTTTTATTTTTTATATTGATATTTTTTCCTGTTTTGTTGTCAATAATTAGTCTTTTAAAAATAAAGCTCGATTTCGTTGCAGTTAGAAACATGTAAACTTTTATTACTCCCCCTTCCTTCCCAAACTGTACTGACATGGTTTTGCACATCACTAACCAATCTAAAACTGGCATTTTTCAAATCAAAATGTTTCTACTGGATTATGAAACAATACGAAATTGTCAATTAAATAAATAATTTTTGCAGGTTGGTGAAAAAATATTGTATACACCATCAGACTAAAGTTCGTTAATCCCTCAACTAAACTTGCAATCTCGAGATTAACATCTCACTTTACTCCCCTTGGTATACAGTGTGTCCAAGATAAGGATGCACAGCATGGGGATCTTGGAAACGGTAAGCGATACAGGGTCGGTTAAATGGGATGAAAGTTGGCTATTTATAGGACCTTTTTGTTGGCGTTTACAAAATCTAGATATCGTGAATATTTTCAGAGATATTAAAAAAAAAGTAGATTTCTCGATTTTTGTTATTATTTTTTTCTTTTATTTATTTGAAGAGACTCTATCATAGTTACATCATTAAAATCATGACAACAAGAGACAACAATTGAAAATTGTTTTTCCGCCTATTTAAAAAAATGAGGTTGATGATGGTTACTCGAAACCGAAACGTTGTACAAGAATTTTGTTAGCGTATTTTAATAGAGAACAAAAAGTGGCAATAGAAAGGTGGTTTTAGTTTTCCGATATTTCTTCAAATAAATGAAAGAAAAAATAAAAACGAAAATCAAGAAATCTACTTTTTTTTTTAAAATCTCTGAAACTATCCAAGATATCTAGATTTAGCAAACGCCAACAAAAAGGTCCTATAAATAGCCAACTTTCATCCCGTTTAACCGATGCTGAATCTCTTACCGTTTCCAAGATCTCCATGCTGTGCATCCTTATCTTGGACACGCTGTATATAGGCATTAGGTAAGTTTGATCCAATCGACTTTATTTGATCCCAAGAATCTGTGATAGCTCTATGTCCACAGTTTTGGGACTCCCTGTATTTATAATGCCCATGTGCATTTGTAACAGAAATTCTATGCTATAATTTTGATTTGGCAAATTTAAACTAAATAACAAGATTAGAAAGAATAAGATATACTATTATGACTTTCATAACTGCCCCGAGTGAGCAAAAAGCAAAAGAAAGCCACATCATGTTCCAACTGGTCCTAACTCTTAAACAATGTTGAAGATTTTTTATGTTATAGTTTTGTCTTTAGTTAAACATAGAAATACAAACAAAACAAAAAAGGGCACCATATTTATTAATTTCTTAATTAGCAGCTTGAACATAAGGACAGCAGCATTTTTACATATTTCAGTTACTTTCAGGGTTGTCAAGTTTGTTACTGATTTAATCTAAGCCATACGTAAAGTTACTAAATAACGATGTCATCCCAAATGGGTAAAAATTGGACTTTATTTAGAGACTCGGAAATTTTTAATGCTAATGCATCTTTTGGTTGGACAAACTAGTAAACATTTACACTGTGATGTAGAACGTTTCAATATTGAATATACGTACTTCAAATTCAATTCAAAAAGAAAACACTTGAAATTTAGGAATGAGGTATTTATTACTACAAAGTTAAATACAGATTAAGTCTTCAGGATTATGTTTTAACATTTTTAATTTAAAAAATCAATATTCCTTGGGCAAACTTTAAATTCAATAATAATACACTTTAAAATAATTTGAGTTTGAAGGTGATCGGAAGTGGAAAGGGGAGAAGACAATGCCTGCTCTACAATAATAAGGAGGAAATTTTTGCCCTACCAGAAATTTATCCAAGCTTTTGCTTCTGGTTGCAGCCGTGCTTGAAATGTCAGTGAATTTGCATTTAGAGGTTATAATTTATTTATGAATGTGATGTTTTCCATATGACTTAGTTAAATGACAGTGTCAAAATTAACAAAAGGGTGTAATGTCAAAGTTATGACATGAGGAATTAAGATGGACAGTTGAACATGATTTTTTTGCAGTCTTTCAAACTATTTAGTACTTACACTTCAAGTTCTACTATTTACAAAGTCCAATTTCTGTTATTAATTTGTTACATTCCTATGAAGGTATTTGCAAACAAGGTTTTAAAAGTCCGGTTATTTCTGACGTTGTCATATATACACCGTTCAACAACTTAAATATAACAAAAAATATATGTTTACAATTTGTTTCTCTTAATGGTACACAGTTGATGGAATTTTGCAAGAACCTTCTTATTTTTCTGCATGTATACTAAATTCTATGCATGACCTCTGAATACAAAACGTCATATGTAGTTTCGTTGATTTTCATCAATCTAACATTAACCTACATCTTTAAATGTCAGTTAGTCATGATATTTTTTTGCCGATCACTATTATTTGACAGCATTCTCAGTATTTTGGAGTGCGCGAGTTGCAAAACTGTGTCCAGTTTTCACTTATTGTCAATGTTGTCGCAGCCCAAATCTTCAAGATTTTAACATCTAATTACATAACCTAATGACGTTTTGTGCCTGACATTGTCATAGTACATACAGACTGAAATAGTCTAGAACAGATTATACACTGTTAAAACAATATAGAAAATCACTTCTACTATATGCAGAATTTAAGTAGCGTTTTTATTAATGAAATATTTAACAGAATAATTTTAGAAAAAATTTACGACCAAAACACCTAATGACAAAATATTATCTCGTTTACTATTTTGTGCAGTTCTGTTCCTGGTACGCCCCTGGATAACGACTAATATTGATTCTTTTAAACCAATTGATGCTTTAAAATTTCATTTTCCTCATCAAATGATATAAATAAAAGACTCGTAGCATAATGCACCCTTAACACAAAGCTTCAGGGGATGCAATAAAATTTTGCCCCCTTTTAACAGTCATTGAAGTGTAAAGTGGGTAACCATATTCGCGGTTGCGCTACATAATTTTCATCTATAAAACGTATATTGCTGGATTTGAAAATGCATTCCTATAACATAAATAGCAAGAAAATGTCTATATTATTTCCCAGAAAATCCTAAGAACGTGATTAATTGCCAAATTGCGTTGGCAATTTCATCGATCTACATTTTTTTGGGTAATATAAAAAGAGAGTGATCTTTATTAAATGGAAGGACACATTTCCAAAGGTTTTCCTAAAGCAGAAATGCAACTCTGCGAATCATCAACTCCGCCCCCTTCGGCAAGGTCGGGGTTGGAGTTGGGCGAGAGAAATTTCGCCCTCCACTCGCGACGACCGACTATCGATCCTCCCCACCCTAGTATATTACTAAAATGTACATATAGACCGATTTCTCTTTGTAGATGTCTAATAAAATGTTGAAAAAAAAAAATTATGCAACGAATAGTACATGCACTTGTAAAAAAAACCTACATAGTATTAAAAGGGAGATCTATTCAAATGCTTACTAAATCACCTGTATAATCAAATACATTGTATTTATTATCAATTAAAAAAAAAATCAAAAAGTGCATAGCAATTACGTAAACTATTCAAAGAAACTTGAAGGCGCGGGTGTAGATTAGTCATACGAACGGAAGTGGGCTTTCGATTAGGAAACAATTCGATTCTTAAAATGGGAAACTGTAGGGAACAGTATTTTCCATTTTTTTCTGAACAACAGGTGCAAAATGGCAATTAGAAACAAAAAATAAGGAAGTGCACCACAGATTTTATTCTTCCGTTTCGAATCTCCTAATATTACTTAAAAAATAAAAATAATAGTTTGCATGAAAGATTTAGAAAAGAAAACGACAAATTATCTTGGCATCATTAACGACATCCGCCCAACGCTGAATCCTATTTTATCACCCCCATGAATTTATAGGTTATGTCAACATTAAATATAGCTATTTTGACAGTTTTAATCGACTCATGGTTTTTATTACATTCTAGAACGGTAAAAATTGCGTAGGTCGAACACGGAAATCTGGACTACCAAGTAAAGGTAAACGACATAGGAGGTCGAAAGCGGCTAATTCACAAATGTCAACAAGACAGGTCGTTTTATTCTAACAAACTAGTAGAATAAGACATTTTGTTCTGATTTTATTGCACGATTAAGAAAAATTAATACAAAAAGACTTGCATGAATCATTCTAAAGGAATTCATATGTATCTGAATATCGAGCTAGCAGTGCTCGGGGCGCCGGTGTTACAAAATCGATCGAAAACTATTCCTTCGTAGTAAATTTGTAGTAATCAATGTCTAAATCCTGTATATGACAGGCAAGGGTTTTAAACTTATATTTTGAGTTAATTAAGAGATAATTATTGAAAGTCTTCGATTTGATAATCTAGCTGTCAAAAAACGTCAATGGTGGTGGCGTCCCAAGTGCAGCCACAAAAAGCCGATTAAAAAGGTCATCAGGGGTGAATCGATAATAAAAGACACTCACCATCGTATCGCTCAGCCTGTTCGGCCAATTTTGCCTTGTAGACGTTATCCTCCCTTTCGGACATATTTCAGATGATTTTAGATACAAATTCACAGCACGAAAACAGAACTTCTACGACCTACCGAATATACACAATATGGCCGCAAACCGCCACACTAAGCACTGGCTACTATTTTTCTTGTACCCTGTCCACAACTTACGCCTTGGCCATGACGTCACCAATGCGCGCGCAATTCTTCCAAAAAAGACACTACTTATATCGTTTGATTTGTATTGCCTGGAATTACAGCTTTTTTTACGACTAAAATTATTTTTTGATTATTAATTATATCCAAAACATACACTTTCGATTTGTTTATAAATAGGCGTTTGTTTCCTAAGCATGCTACTGTTGACAAAGCATCATTTCGATAATTAAAAGCGATGAACATGCAACTAGCTATACAATAGCGTGGACTTGGTTACATAATCATCAGGCGTTTCCAAATAAAAAATGCGGAAGACGTAGTATTCGATTGTATTGAAGATATAGGCTACTGAATAAATAGTAATGAAAGAAGGCAGTTGTGAACAAAGTTATACAGTCATACCTGGTCATACATGATAGAAGCAAGAAAAGCCACATGATACAAGGCTAATATCTAAGTTAACATAATTTTAATTAAAGTTCAAATAATTGTGATTTGGTATCTATCTAATAAAAAGGTTTTTTTTCCACCAAAAAGTATCAGTATAATACTATACCAAAAGCGAAACATAAAATTGTTTCTTACATATGCACATCTTTATCTTATTTATAAATTTTGTCATGTTTAAGAACTGCCACAAAAAGAATAATTGAGCACTAAAATGTTGACACTAAAATAAGTACTTACATATAAATAAATAAAATAGATACTTTTAAAAAATAATTGGCAGGCTTTTTAATTATAACTGTTGCTGTCAAGAATCTTTCATGACAACTAAATGATACTTTATAATATTTCAATGATGATAGCACTCTGAAGCAAAATCATCATTGGTACAAATATCAATTTAGTCATATGTTATAAAAAGTGATACAACTTAGGTGTTTAAATCCTTAACTATGATTTTAATGTCATCTCTACTGTTAATAATGAATTTAATTGATAGGAACCTACTCATTTATTTTTTTAGTGTTTAAATAAATTTCTAAATGTTAAGGAATTTAAAACGACTAAAATATTCTGCTGCCCTAGAAATATTCTTTATCTTCTTTTTTACCATTATATTTACCTTTTGTTAAATAATTTAGCCAAAAACACATATGAACTGAGGCATACAAACGTAAATTTTTGTTCTAGTATATATTCTGTCTATTGAAACATATTTAAGAGCTGAGCACTAAGAAATTCACTACCAATGTAATTTATGTATATTATTTGGACTTGGACACTCTGCATAAGGTCCTTGCAGTGCAGTGGTGATGGTGGTCCATGAACCATGGATTAGGAAATGCTGGTCTAATATGAATAAACAAAACAGTTCAGGTATCTAACTGAAATTGTTGAAAAGAGAATAAATCTAATATTTACAAGATTGAGATTAACTATTACGTATAATACAGTTATAATTACATTATGGTAGCCTTAATTACCAAATCAGATTAACAAACAAAAAAAAATGTAACAAAAAATAATCATTAAAACAGTTATAATAATACATACAAATAATAATATAACATAATCAAAATTTACTTCTAGTTTTATTGTTTATCATTTGTATTACATTTAAGATATTCTAATAGTTGGTTTTTCAAGATATATACACTGTTGCTTTCCCTGACTTAACATGGTAATTCATTTTATTCATGTATACCTTGTGTAGAATATTGAATTCATAGTGGTTTTAAAGTTTGTTCTTTTAACATTTATTAGCATTTCTTGCATTATGATCATAGATTTAGTTATTTAGTTTAAGATAGTTACTTACTTAACTTCGAAGCACACTGTTGACTATTTCAAACTAAATGTTATCTTGCCTAACAGAAAACCAATTAATAGTGTATTTAACATAATTTGAATTGTGTAAACTTACCGCATTAATGAATTACTCTCATTTCTTTATTTTGCAGTGTTTGTAGTACAAAGGCACTATGATTGTCCAGAAGAAATAAAAACTAGAGCAATAATCAGCTTGAGATTGAATGATTGTGTTATATTTAACAGATTTATTACCTATTTTTGATGTAAAATAGTAATAGCCCAGCAAACATATATATAACGGCCAGCATACGGCTTCCTCTGACACTAATGGCTAAATGCTGGCATTGGCACCCTTAGCTCAGCCAGTCGATGGCCACATATATAGTAACCATAACACATGCTGGCACTGGAACCCTTAGCTCGGCCAGTCAATGGCCACATATATAGTAACCATAACATATGCTGGCACTGACACCCTTAGCTCGGCCAGTCAATAGCCACATATATAGTAACCATGATAAATGCTGGCAGTGGCATCCTTAACTTACCCAGTCAATGACCACATGTCTAGTAACCATTACAAAGCCGGCATTGGCAGCCTTAGCTCAGCCAGCCATTGGCCACATATATAGTAACCGTAATTCTTTCTATATTTCCCATTTTGGAAATACTTAACTTTTGAATAAGAACGGCATGTCAAGCCATTGCTATTAGATGACACCTTAGTATTTTCATGCTGCTAATGTTGTATTAGCTTTATATATAACCAGCATGAAGCAGGCAAGTATTGACCGTCATTATCCTCCACCGATGAGTCCAAACAAGGACGAAAATAATGGTCAATGCTTGCATGATCATTTGAACTTTTATTTGTGGGGATTTTTGTGTTTATATTTATTATAAATTATATACAATTATATGCTTCTATTATTTATTGATTTAGTTTAGAATAACAAAAACTTAATAAAAAGCATATCTGACCTTGTTCGAAGAAAGGATACTATGGCTAAAATTTAAAAAAAGTTTCATTTAAAAATCAAAAACTAGCCATACACATTCTTTGGGCAGGGTCATTTTTTTTAGTACTGGTATATTGTAAAGGTAAAATATAAAATGTGTGTGTATTTCATGTAATGGACCAGAAGAAAATCATCACTGTGTAAAACTGCTGGCACTGTAATGGACCCTTGATGGCAAGATGCAGGCATTAGTACGGGTAAAACATAAGCCCTGCTTCTGGCCAGTGTGACCTACATGATCAGGCCCATCACTGTTTGCCAGCATCATGTCAGTACAGGCCAGCATCTGGCCTTTTTATTTATGTTTGTTGGGCAGTTACTATTTTATTGGACTAAATTATCATAATAACACCAATTATCATTAGAAACTAAATTTCATCCTTATCTACTAAACAAAAGTGTAGACCAGTGCCATTCAAAATAGAGAAGACCTTTGTAATAAAATTCGTCAAGCATGCCGCGAAATAATGCAAGGAAAACTGCGTAGAGTTGTTATAAATAACAGAAAGTGGATTGAAAAGTGCATAAGACTTGATCAAGGTTTAGTGGAGAGGGATGAAATTTAGTTTCTAAAGATATTACTAGATATTGGCTACTCCGCTTTCTTCCGAATGTAATTAATACTAATAAAAATTATTCTGCTATGTCAACTTATTATGTTTCACTAATTGTCCTGGTTTTGAGCAAAATTTATTATTATTCATTATTCAATTTTTTTTTGCACTTTCAAAATCACGATTTCCCAAATTCAGTGATAAAGCTTGACACTTCCAACTTATGCACCTTTTTGCTTTTGGACTTGCACATCTGTAAAACCTGCACTGTCTATGTCAGAGCAAGAATTATTCATTTGTTCATTGTTGTAAACAGTGGTAAAAAAAATAGTATATTCGTTTTTCAAGCTACTTATTTTAATAATGCTATTAAACATTTATCAATAGAAAACCTTGTTAGAAAAGTATAATACAGTTTTTGCATTAAATTAATTGTATACTTATTCTAATTCCTGTTATGTTATAAACACCTTCCTTTAATTACAATGGTTTGAATATTGTTATCATACCTGAATTCCCTTCAAATGCAATATAAAAACCATTATCATTTATTAATGAAGGTAATTCTCTCTCAAATCAATGATGAGTTTCAAAATTAGGGCAGGACATAGGGTAATCATCACGGTATTAACTACACTCTGTTCGTTAATATTTTACGCAACTGGTTCATAATCTATTCAATTCTAATCAAGTTATTTTATAGACATTTATATGAACCAAGTGAACAGTACATCATACACTACGTCATACAGCAACCTTTCACACTTCATCTAGCTTTAAGAATGGTAAGAAAACATTGACTTTTTCATAGCTGGCGCCATAGTATGTTTACAGTTTAAACTTTCATTCATTTCAATGGTGTCAATATCTTTTTAGTTTCCACTTCTCAGTTAAAATTGTATTTTGTTATAAGAAAAAACGTCACTTATACAACAGTCTAGGATGAAATGAGTAGTTGTTTATTTATTTTTGTAAATGAATTTCTTAAATCAATTTAGTAAAAGTAAAACCTCTATTCTGTAATTTAACATGCTGTTAATACCAGAATAATAGAAGTTTTTATCGGTCTGAATCTTTGGTATTTATTTATGTGTTTTTCTTGACAAATTCATTGATTACATTGTCATATTAGTAATATCAAATAATATTTCAAGATTCAAGTGAATTGTATGAGGTAAGGGAAACAAATGTTTTCCAGTGCTTCCATTACTTCCACTTTTACCTGGATAATAGTCATGGCAACAAAATTTAGCAAAGATGTTAGAAATTACAGAATAGGGACCTACGAATGTCTAACTCAAGAAGTTTTGTGAGTGGTTTGCTGAATTGTATGGTGGGGGAGAGCATCCTGAAAATAAACACAATTAATTTTACCGTTTTCAGGTTAATAACAAACAAAATGTTTTTTTACTTTTTAGTATTGTTGCATTGCCAGCTTTCCATAAAAAGCTGACAGAAACAGTATTTTCTAGATATATTTTCTGTTAGTGCTCAATAATCATGTAGAAGAAAATATTCTACATTAGCACAAAGATTTCTAATAATATCCTTTTACCTCTTACAAAATTTTATCAAGATCTCTCAATTTTTCATATTGCTTTTCATCAAAAATTCTACTTAGTTGTGATGGTTACCATAAACACATATGCATAAGATGCTGACTGAGTTAAAATATCTCAAAAATAAACTAGACATAGTTAAAACTAGCGAAGAAATACATACTTCACTCTTCATGCTTTTGTTAGCTGTTTATCTTAATTAAAAAAGAAGTAGAAAACAAAATTTAATAGCCATGTCTCCAAACTGTATAAAAGTGTAATATATTCTGATGAAAGTAGTAAAATACCTTACACCACTGAAATATACATAAAGAAACATCCTTTTTATTAAATCATAATATACAAAGATAATACATAGGTTTTAAATTAATTTTTATTATATTAACAATGGAAGATACATATAGAAAAATCAGTTCTCATATCGGATTCGAGCCCACATATGTTTATCTTTAGAACACCTTTTCATATGAATTAATACACATAGAGATTTCACCTTTTGCTTGGGGAAGTTTCCACTGGCTTAATTGGAAAATGCAAAACCCATGCAAAAACTGATTTTTCTATACATATATATCTTCCCTTATTAATTTACTAAAGATTAATTTAATATTAACTGTTGGTAAGTCAAACCTCCATTAAATTAATATTATCTTTATTATAACACACAAATATTTGTTTAGCCGAGTTGTAATTATTTACTAACCATGTTTATGTTGGGAAGTTTTCAATTACTGTTCGAGTTGTCATCCTGATGCGGTTCACTTGCTCCACTCCTTTTCATGCCTCTGGCTAGAGGCATACTGCTCAAAATCAAACAAAATAGCTGAAAGAATTGCCTCTTTGTTTTTGTCTCACATGCTATTTCCAAAATTCCTAAAAACTGCCATTAGAATGTAAAAAAATTAATTTGTATTGTCAAGTGCAGAATATATAATTAAGTGTATATTATGCATTACTGGTATTTATTGCTTTCAGTTTTACAGAACTTTGTTTAAAGAATACTGTATAATTATTATTCTACTTTTTGTTTGGTAATTTGAAAGATGTTTACCAACTCCTGCTGTAGCTGACTTTGTGACAACAATTTATTTAAGAAAACTACTTTGCTAGGCTGTTATGATCAAACAACGACAAAGATTAGTTGATACATCATGGTGACGTAATTGCATCAATGGCGCCACGTTAACTAAAGTACACATGCGTGTAAGGTGTACACAGGTAAAGGACGTCTAGATTCATTGAGCCACTGATAAACAAATTGTTTCGAATAAGTAATGTCACTGCATTACGAAAATTGCATGTGTATGATTCCCCAGCCAAGAAGTATCGATAAGTGCAACATGTTTATATGCACCTGCAGCCGAGTATATGGACAATTTTACTGCACTATCAATTAAGTGATACCACTCCTTCGTTCTGATATCTAATGAAATACAATACAATATGAATTTTGAAAAATGCTTGACAAGTGTATCCTCATTCTACCCTGACATTTATCGGTCAAATTTGTATCATCAAGACACTCCAGAGGTGTTTAAGAAAATTGAATTGGATTAGTCTGAAAAACTGTGGAAATAGTTGTTGAAACAATTGTATCCCGTTGTAATTAAGAATGATCAGGTTAACTCGATTGAATTTTTGTAAACGCCTTAGGTCTAGCTAATACACAAGAGAATCTAGGAAAAATGTTAGTAAGATTAGAACTATTTAATTAAATAAAATAGAAAAGCAAACTATAACAAACTCATCCTTGATCACAGTTCTTTTCACCATATTAACTTATTAACAAAATTAAACGGCATCTGTTGGATATGATTTTCAATGATAACAATGGTACCACTACACAAAATAAAGTAAATAAATTATGGAATTTATAATTTACCATATAATGCCCAAAACTACCAGAAAATCCATAAATCAGAATAATAACGCAAATTTGAGAAGTTTGCTTCCATTTAAAAATTAACAGATATGAAAAGCAAAGTGATTGGCACTGGGATGGATATTCGGATTGGGCAAATTTGATCAAATGGTTTTTTGTTTTATTATATTTCAGGATAATTAAATAAACTCGAGACAACTGTTAGCATTTAAAAGGAGTGTAATGAACAAAATTAATTTTTTCTTCACGTATTTTATTGTTATTACGTTTTTCAGTTTTTTTTTCACAGCTTTATTATGTAAATAATTACATGGTTGTTAAATTTATAATAAAGCACTGAAAATGATCCAAGCACATCACAGTAACACAGCAATAATGTTACAAAATTTATTTATTAAATTCTACATTAGCAAAGCAAAAGAAGTGTTTGATACGAAAAGCATTCGTATCTGTATTTACAAAATAACATAATATTATTAGAGGTTTTTAAAATAAAGATTAGTTTACAGATTAGAAAAAATCTTCTGTTGTAGCATCTTTCTTTTAAGATCATTCCAGTTTCTTTTTGCAATTTATTAATAAACATAAAAAGCAAAGTTTTGCTTGCTATCACATTCCGTAGTTATTGAAATTTGAAGACTTAATAAAAAAAGAATTATCTTCTTTCTATAACTCTATGAAAACAATCAGAAACTTGTAAACTACAAATTAGATTTTTTTGCAAACAACCTTAAAAAATAATCAACACTTTTTACACCACTTTATACTCAACAAATTATTAAATAATAAAAATACATACAATAATATTATTAAATATAAAATTTTACATTGTTAGACTTCTGCATATTGACGTGTAAAACTAAAATACTAAGATACATTATGTTTACACAACTTAAAAGGAATACAGATAACATAAAATGTATTTAGATTTGTTGAATAATCACTGCTTACATATATGTAAAGCAATGTTTGTGTAATAATAATTATTAGAATTAGAAGCAATCCAAGAATTTCCTTAACCAAAAACCATTATTTTATTACTTATAAGGTAATTGTTATTGACTATACTTGTATATCTAGATTTTGCAAATTCATACAAGTTAGGATTAAAAATAAAAGAAAAGTAAGAAAAATGCTTCAAGAAGTCCCAAAATCCCCCTCCTATTTAATTTACTAATAAATATATACAGAGTAAGCAGGCAGATCTTGCTTCCAACCATTACAAACACAAACATTCTCATGGTCATTCTTTCTGCAACTCACAATATTCTTAAGTATTACAGATACAAAGATGTTAGTATTTCAATCATTCCATAATCAATCACAACGTTTACAAAGAAGTTATATCAAATATACAAACGAAACAACATCTGAAACATTTTTCTTTTTTTTCCTTTTTAATTGTATGAAGACTACACTACAAACAAAAACCTCGACTAATTCACAGAAAGCATTAGAATATATCTGGGCACCTTGACCAATCTTGCTTTTCTTTTGCTTCCCAATAACCTCCATTGTATACGTGTGATATAACATCAGAATCTTCTTCTTTAATCTGTACAAACCAAACTGGTTGATACGGAGTATATGGTCGACCTAAAAAAAAAGATTATTTTATGTAACACAAGAATAAATAAATCATTTCTTTATTAAGTTTCTATGATGTATATTATCAACACAGTCAACAATGATTTAAAGGTGTTTAT
Source organism: Ignelater luminosus (assembly GCA_011009095.1). Classification (NCBI taxonomy): domain Eukaryota; kingdom Metazoa; phylum Arthropoda; class Insecta; order Coleoptera; family Elateridae; genus Ignelater; species Ignelater luminosus. The sequence goes on from VTPC01090587.1 coordinate 1,087,749, forward strand.
GCACAACCTCATTTCAAGGATGTAAACCACACCATTTGAGCTCGCGGACGTTAAAACAAAATAAACAGCCCATTGCTATGTAAATATGTATTATTTTAGTTGTTTACAGTCATTACTATAGTTAATTATTATGTAGAATTTTAAAATTATGTTTAAAAAAATTTAAAGAAAAATTTTAGAAATTTTTACCTAATGTAATTATTAATTGATTATCTATTGCAATAGTCATGCATAAAATATTGTATGTATCTCTGGCGTAAAATATTTAAAGCCCTCGCTCGGGTTCTAAATATGTATTTTACACCCTTAAGGGTTGTATTTAGTAGCGTGAGAAAAATATTTCCATTTTTGCAGCAACGCCTAAGAATAGATAACCAGTTAAGCAGCAAACGCCGAAGGATACGAGAAGAGCAGGTAGAACTGAAATATAATTGAACAAAAGCAGTTGTAAATTAGGAGATTTGTGAGAACTTTACTCTTTCGGTTTTATTCTAATATTGTGCTAGTTTCCCTTTTGCACTAGTCCTTGATTTGAAAGTTCCAGTTATAATATTTTTAAAGTTTCTTGGAAAAAGAAACTTTTAAAATAAGCTGGTTCTCTTTGAGATTCCCAGAAAAGCAATGGTAGTATAGTGATAGGCATAATCGAATGACGATTATAGGATCATTCAATTATGTGTTTATCTGAAGATATTTAAAGATTATTCGGACAATTTATATTATTAATAATAGTTTGATGCCGCTCAAGTAAATTTACCCGAATTAAAAATTATTCAATTTCAACTTAGAATCATTCGGATGACGCATATCAGGTGTTAACCCTAGCTGATATACTAATGAGTAACTGTAAAATTGATTTTAAATGAACTTTTTCAAATAACTGTATGAGTTTAAAATTTGATTAGTAAAGATATCATAAACCACAATCTACAACGTTGAGTTAAATTCAGTTTTACGCGTTTTGCTAATATTTCGTTGTTTCTTTAACAAAGTAAAAAATTATATTAAATACTAAGCGTTCCTTGTTATTCTTATAAGTTCACTGCAAATGCCAATAAATATAGTGTATATAAGAACATGCATCAAAAGCATAAAGATCAAGAATACTTCGAAATTGAAGTATTGTATTGATCTAAAAGACAATATTCTGTACATATTCAGTAACAACTTAAAAAATGCAATTTTCCTAGATGCTCTAAATATAACATATCTCCAGCACTAAGCTAAATTATATTTGATGATTCGGGTATAAAATAAATGACAATACGAAAGAATAGTATTGCAAATGAAAAGGAAATATTCGAAACTATTACAGTTTAACCATTCAACATCAATTTAAAAACTTTCTATAACATGAATGAATATTTTGATTATTTAAATCTCAATCAATCAATCATTTGTCTATGCCCATCGCCCTATTTACAAGCAGGGTTACAATTCTGTCATTACTTTCTTTATAATGAACAAAGATTGGCCTGTAGCATTACAATCAGGCTATCAATTTTATATCTATTACATAGTAGCAAATAATGATCAGTCCACAAGTGAATAGGTGGAGGAGTGTGATAATGGAGGCAACATTGGATGTTGAAACAAGTTATAATGAATTCACAAGCGAATATGTGCACAAGAGCGTAGTTTTGAAGATCTATCTCCTGATTTGGAAGTCGAAAAAAATGACGATGAATCCCTAAGCAGAATAGTGGAAAAGCCTTTAAATTTCTCTCTTCAAGATACTGCAGATATATTTCCTGATTTGGAAGTCCAGTCCAGGGAATAGAGGCTGAAAAAGGGGCCTTTGCTTGCAAAAGGTTATGTCTTCTAATTTTTGGATATGTTTTGTATGTCGGTGCCCTAGCAAAAAAACCCAAGTTCGCGACCTCGTCGCCTCTTTTCGAGCGCCGTGGGGCACCAACAACCATCAAAATTCCGGGACTTTTTTTAATTTTTCGATAACTTCTTTTTACCAATGCATTACAGAGAAAAAAGTCTTCATTAAAAGTTGTAGAGCATTACATTTCCTACAACATGAGTAGGTAGATAGTTACAAAGATAGTTAATAGGTAAATAGGTTAAGGAGACGTTCATACAAGGCAATCTCGCTGTGAAGCAGGCAACAGAAGACGCTGATGTACTTATTGTAATATCCGCTATGTTTATCGCTGCAGAATATGATTCTGTGAAAATCATCTGGGAGAACATTGATTTGTTAGTTCTTTTGACAAGTTTGGCTCAACATCTCCCCATTTATTTCCGAAAACCTGGAAGAGGTAATACTTCTGAAATATTGTTCTGAGAATCTTCTTGTTCTTCACGCCTTGAGTAGGCGTGACACCACGTCTTCCCTGTTCGGTTTTGGAAAAATCAAATTCTGCACTCGGTTCCAGAACAAGCCAGCATTGCATGAACTTGCAACTATCTTCAGGGATCCTGATGCCAGTGTTTTAACCATCTCTGAGGCAGGGGAACGTATACTTCTTCATCTTTATGGTGGCGACAAGGCAACAACATTAGACACTTTGCGCTATCAGCTTTTTCCAAATCTGCTACTGCCAGCAAGATGCTGCTATACTCTGTCTCGTTTCTATAATTCCTGCTAAATTTTTGTCGTGTCGGTAACAATACCTTATTGCGCTACTCCCATTAGATTATTGTTGTTCTTTGGTTTGCTGTTAACTAATTAATCATACATGTATTTAACTAATATGTTTAATCTAAATCTAACTTTGAAAACGCTAGAAATTTGAATGGATTGGAATTATAGAAATGAGACAGGGTATGTGTACCATGTCTTCCACACGTATCACCAAGTAAAGACATGGATGTGCAAAATGAAAAACCATTTGGTCTGGAAATGGAGAAGGGACAGTCAGATTTCGACTGGCGATGTCATTTGGCTTTGATATTTTATTTCATAAAACTAAAAAGTCATACTTTATGTGCGGAACGTGAAAAAATGCTGTACTTTTATAAATGGTAAGATGAAACTAAATATGAAACATAACTATTACTTCCAGATTCATGGTCAGTTACATATTGCTCAGAGAAAATATTGTTTATTTGTTTTTTGAACCCCTAAAGGTGTTAGTATTCAAAAGATTTTTAAAGACAGGAAGTTTTGGGAAGAGAAAGTGATTGACAGATGTATCAATTTTTACATGAATCGTAATCTTCTTGAATTGGTTGATTCCAGAATAGAGAAGCAGTTACCTGTAAGAAACGGTAGAGTCAAAGAATTTACTATGGCACTGACAGTTTACGTCGTGTACACGCAAACAACTAAGAACAACTTCAAAAGGAGTCGTTCCTGAATTTGCGAAGTCTGTCTGTCTGTCTGTCTGTTGGTCTGTCTGTCCGCATTTTTTTTTAATTCTGAAATTCTGACTTCAGATTTGTATTCTACATCAACAACTAAAGACAACGTGGTGTCTTCGTTTTTTGATATCTCTTTGGAAACATAGTCAAAATGGCCGCCGAAATTTGAAAAAAGTAACAAAACGAAGTTCGTCATGGTTATGATTTGCATTTCTAGATGTTTTTGACTGAATAGATTTACAAAACCGGTTGGATATATCACACGCAAAGATGCTTATTCTGTCGTTTCCAAATTATCCTTCTACTTTACCATAACAATAAAGAGTACAACAAAAATAGATCAACATTGTAATAACAACAATTACTCAAGAATATGTTCGGTTTGTGGGTTGGGGTTGTTTCTAATGATATGAAAACGGTTTACAATTTGGCTTGATAAATCGATGGTATGTAGAAAGAAAACAAAATTGTGAACTTCTAATTGTTCTTGAGATGAACTTTTGAGGTCTTTTGGCCAAGTGTTATAAAACGAGAAAAGTACACAATAATATGTGTAAGTTCTTTATTCTACAGATTTAGTTGATGATGATAAGCAACAAACTGCAGTCTAGTATTATACTAGTGATCTACTAAAATTAGATAATTTTTGTTTTCATGCATCAATCAAATCAAATGAAATTCATCGTAATTTTAGATAAGTAAAGTAAAATAGGCTTTATCATTACCTAGCAACCAACGGAGCGCAATTCGAGCATCTATTACAATAAATTTAATAATGCATCTTTATTAAAATAAAAAAATTAATTCTTCGAAAACCAACCACCGATTTGATTTTTTCAAACACCACTGCATTTTGGTATTGAAGACCTTTAATTTGATGTGCTACATGCTATATCATCCAATTTAAAATTTTAAAGTGGCTGGAGCTTAAAGGTAGAATTTTAATCGAAAACTTTCTACATAGTTTAGTCCTACATCCCGGTATAAGAAAATGTCCTTGGATTTATTCCAATATCTTTTTGGTTTTCAAAACATTCAGAATGGGAAGTTTTAAAATGATCACCCTGTATATTACTACTTTTTGAAAATATAATTAACAGGGATGAACAATTTTTGATTAATTGTATTTTTTATTAATGATAGTTAATTTTTTTAATCAAATCTCTCCATCACATAAAATCTGGTGTCCATGGTACCGAATATATGAATTTTAAGTGTACACTATACAGTGTGTCCAAGATAAGGATGCACAGCGTGGGGATCTTGGAAACGGTAAAAGATACAGGATCAGCTAAATGGGATGAAAGTTGGCTGGGTATAGGACCTTTTGTTCGCGTTTGCAAAATTTAGATATCTTGAATAGTTTCTGAGATATTTAAAAAAATGTTGATTTCTCGATTTTTGTTTTTACTTTTTCTTTCATTTATTTGAAGAGATATCGGAAAACTAAAACCACTTTTCCGTTTCCACTTTTTGCGCTCTATAAAATACGCTAACAACATTTATGTACAACGTTTCAGTTTCGAGTAACCATCATCAACGTCATTTTTCTAAATGGGAGGAATAACAATTAAAAATTGTTTTAAATAGCTCTTATTGTCACGATTCTACCGATGTAAACATGATAGGGTTATTTTCGTTTTGTTATGCTATAAGTTAATGCATTCAGCAGTACTCTGGCCTGCACGATTACCTGATCTAACACCATTAGATTCTTTCCTCTGGGGTTACATCAAGAATCATGTGCTTAACCAAAATTTTGAAGAAGAACAGCAATTATCACAGTTAATCACAGCAGGGTTCAACATAAAAAATCAAAATCAAAATAATCCTATCATATTTACATCATTAGAATCGTGACAACAAGAGCTATTCAAAACAATTTTTAATTGTTTTTCCGCCCATTTAGAAAAATGAAGTTGATGATGATTACTCGAAATCGAAACGTACTACAGAAATTTTGTTAGGGTATTTTAATAGAAAACAAAAAGTGGCAATGGAAAAGTGGTTTTAGTTTTCCGATATCTCTTCAAATAAATGAAAGAAGAAATAAAAACAAAAATCGAGAAATCAGCATTTTTTTTAAATATCTCAGAAACTATCTAAGATATCTAAATTTCGCAAACGTGAACTAAAAAGTCCTATAAATAGCCAGCTTTCATCCCATTTAACCGATCCTGTATCTCTTACCGTTTCCAAGATCCCCACGCTGTGCGTCCTTATCTTGTACACACTGTATTTATACTGGTATGAATGTTCAAAATTTGAATAAAATACAATACTAATGCATGTCAGTAGTAATGGACTCATTACAATTAAAATAATAATACTGATTTATTCAAAGAGCTATTTCATTTCTTTACTAATTCATCTTTTATTTTGTTTGGTAAATTAATTTTAGTCAGTTTTTGTTCTTATTTTTAAAACTAGTGCTTGTAACTTTTTAGTTCGCCAGGCTAAATCCAAAAAACATTATTACAGAGATCCACTTACTAATATTTTTATTTATTTTTAAATATAATTGATTTTATTAGATGATATGTTGTTATTTGTTTTATAATTTTATAAATATGCACAATTCAGAGGACGAACAAAATACTTATAATAATAAGTAACTAAAAGAAAATAAAAACTACAAACCCCAAGACAGAAATTCTCACCTGCTGGGTTTATTCAAGCATGCTAATCGCCAACAGATGCAGTGAAGTATGCTACTACAATGGCAATAAAATTTTGAAATTCTACAATCAAAAAATTAAAGCGAGGCTTTCCAGTTTAGGTAGAAAAGGAGGGTATCAAACATCTGCGATAGTCGATAGTCTTAATTTTATTATTGTCATTAATCATTTTTGCGTACAAGCTGCTACTTGAGACCTCACTTCAGAAAATTATTCTTTTTTTGCATTACCAAAGGTGAGCCGTAAATATGAAAAGAACAATAGAAAAAGGTACAAAAATACATTTTCTATTATCATATAATCAATTGCTGACTAAGATTTCACACAAATTTTGATTTTTGGACTTGGAATTACTATTAATTACTAATTAATAGCTACGATAAAGACCTCTTCTAATTTCTGTATTACATGTGCCTACTAATAAAAATACCTACCATGCACATACATTAGAAAATAAATTTGTTAGCAAGTCAATTTTTAAGATTTACTATTTATTGCTACTTACTAACAACTTCTCACTTTTAGCCTCTGTTCAAGAAGAATAGGATTAGTTTGTACGTAGAACAAAAGAAATATACAAAGGTAGTGTTGACACTTTTATGACCAGTAAGACGCAGGTAAAAGTTAACCCCCGGCAGTATTTGCAAAAGAGGTTGCCTAAGTTCTACAGATGTTTTCTATAATTCAATTTTGTGTTGCATACAAATTGTGGTCTACACATAAACAATAACGACATTCTGATTTGATGTAACTGACGCTCAAACAAGGCAAAATGTGGCAGTGCGTTCCTTTTTTTCAATTTCTAACCAATAGTGAAGTTAATCACTTGCCAATTTAAGTCAATTAATGCTAATAACTTTGATTAGAAAATGAATTTCTAATTTTTCGATGCATAGACATAAAACTATTGATGAGTTAAATAACTACAGGTATTGATATCACTTTAAAAGTGAAAGACAAAGTTTGTATTTGCTTGCAAAATTTGAGGAAATTTCAGTCTGCAGCGTTCTCTCTGAAACTACTAAATACAACCCTTAATACATAAATAACTATGTTACCCTTCTAGACAAATTACTACCAATAAATATCTAAAAACAAATTTCTCAACTGTATGAACATATGGAAATATTTTAAAGGTTATAGTTGAGAAAGAATGGAAAATCCTGTATGGAGGGTGATTCATGACATGTGTGCCAAATCAAAACTGGTAAGAGGGCAGGTCATTTTCAATAAAAATGTCCATATCAACGCATCAACTGTGAGCAAACAATACCTCCTATCTGTAACATGTTTGCTTTATAGATAAGAGATATTGTTAGCTCATGGTCAATATGTCATATTTTATTTCATTATATGTCATAAATCATTCTACATGAAGAAGTACTTTCTCTTTAAAGGGTAATTCGATGTATGTATGAGGGACCCTCACTTTCATTTTAATAAAAAGACTTAGCAAATTACAGAATCAAATGCACCATCCTGTATAGATTAAAAATTCAAAAAGATGTGTAATCTTTATGTTGTACGTAATGTATCATTATCATTTACTGTAAATACTATCTATTGATGATATGTTTGTCTAAACAGGCAGTTTGGTTTTGTAGACAAAGCAGTCATTCCTAATAAAAAACTTCATACAAAACAACCTCCATTATATTATGTATAGTTTAATTCTTACCATCAATTGCAGCATTTTCTGCTTCAGCTTCCCGCTGTCTTCTAGCTGCTCTTTGTTTTTCTTCAAGACGAACTTTTTCGGTATTTGCCTCATTCCATTTGCCTTCTTCCATTAATCTTTGATCGGGTCGTAACCTACAGAGTAAAATAATAGTATAGATTTTATTCAAAATAACAAACTACTAAAACAAGAAACTAATCTCTTTATTTTCAGTATGCAATGCAGAATTCAATAGAAAGAAAGATAAATTACACAAACCTAGAATCCGTTGGTGCAATACCTTCTTCAGGTTCATTTAATTGAGCAGCTAGTGTAGTAAATCCATAAAATTTATCAGCATCGGGTGCAGGCATCCGTCTTTTCCAAGCTAAAGTGACTGGACCTGTCTGATATACAGGATTTTCAACTGAACCTGAACTTCCTATTACTGGTGCAATTTCAACTTTATCATCCCATGTACCTTTAAAAAATAAATTACGTAAAATTATACATAATGAAAATATTTCAAATATCTTACCATTTATTATCCATTTTACGTTTCCTAAACTATCCATAACAGCTCCTTTTACACGACGTTGTGAATCCCGTGTAAAGTATGAGTAAGGAATATATTTAAGATGGCATTTAATGCCCACTGCTTTACCTTTGCCAGTTATATCCATATCGCCTAGAATAAAAAACATTCTACACATGTGCTCATATTAAAGTTGTTATTTATTAAATTATTAAACCATATGAGAGAACATACCACAATTAATACTAAAATTGTTTTAATATTCAAAGGTATCCTTTTACAGAGAGTATATCCATTACTAATATTAATCTTAAAGATAGGTTTAAGAACTCTAGGTTTCAATATTACAATGACAGTGCACTTGTAATTCAATGATTCTCAATAATTTTCAATGATGGTAATTCTTTTGTGTGGCACATCTATTTATTACCAATTATGTAAAATCAAATTCAACAAATCAGTTCATTCAAGGTTATAAAACTATTTGCAGTTAGTCATAATTTATTCTTGTTGGATTTTAAGCAGTGCAAAGAAACTTTAATTTTGGTGTATGGGGCAAAACAAAAAACAATAAATTAATTAAATTAAATAAACTTTTAAAATGTAACAATAGTGATCCACCATGCTCAAACATTACATTAAACCAAATTGAGAGAAAAAAAGTAAAAACTTATTTAGTTCAATATAATGCACGAGAGTAAATTAAATTATTCTGAAGTATGTAGGACTTATGTAGATTTAAAAGAATTTTACTAAACTAGTATAATAGCTTTGTCTTTGGGTTAAATCTAGAACCAGTCCTGAACTGTAATAGTCATGCGCATTGGTTCAGTCAGTCTCCGCTACGAAGGTAGAACCAATCGAACTACTTGTCTGACGTCGCTTATGTATGGGTATTCGTAGTAGAGGCACATTTCAAAAATCTCGCGGCACTTTAGTGTGCTGCGGCACAGTGGTTGAGAATCACTGCCTTAGGTGTTGCCGCGTTTGTAAACACGAGCTAGCCTGACCAGTGACCGCCGAAGGCCGAAAGCGGTCAAGCCTTTTCTAGTCCTAGAAGCTTAAAGAGTCAGAGTGCCGAAGCGAGGCTGCAGGCATCGGCCCTGAGCAGAGCCGCGAAGTGAGAGCCCAGAGGTGCACTGCGGACGTCCGCCCTCGGCACCTCTAGTTACTTATTATTAATTATCATATTGTTATATACTGAAGAAATTTCCATACAATCTCTATTCAATAAGTTCAAAATATTTCTTGCCATTTTGCAATAACAGCTGTTAAATTGCTAATA
>VTPC01090587.1:1097618-1107979 GCA_011009095.1 Ignelater luminosus
TATTAGCAATTTAACAGCTGTTATTGCAAAATGGCAAGAAATATTTTACACAATACTTCAGCAGGTACAAAAAAGTGTGGAGAATTTAGTTATAATAAACATAAGCAAATCTTACATTACTTATTGCAAAAATGTCAAAGATGAAAAACGGAAAAGGGGCATGATAAATACCACCGCACATAAGTTTCACTGCTCGTGTTTAACAATTTCTAAGCTATAGAAACAAGATAGAGATTACCAAACTAACAATTTTTTTATGTTTTCAGTTTAAACAATAAAGTCTCATTTAGTAATTCTTTGTTTCCTTATTTACTTTCACATAAAACAAGATGTAGCAACTATTTTTGGACAAAAATTACATTGAAATGTAGCAACTATTTTCAGACAGAGGAAGTATTATATAAAAACTAAAAAACTATCCAGTTATGGTTAAACTGGAAATAAAACAAATGTTTTAATACCATATTCTTATGGAATAAACATTATAAAACATCTATTTGCTATGTGCCTAAAATGTATAGTTACTGAGATATTATTTACTGCATAAAGTTAGATAGAAGACTGTGTAAATATAAAAGCCTGTAATTCTGAAATAACTAAAACTTAAAGTGTGCAAACTTGATTTTGTGTGTAGAATACAAAAAAGAATGTTATAATTAACAAAACTGGTTAAGTAGACTTTTGGTGTAATTATGCAATTTTTCATTTAGACCACTTTCTCTATTCTACTCTAAATTATAAATTTAAGGAACTCTTATAAGATAAAATTATAGAAAAGCTTGCTGTAGTACATTTGTTATCATCTTCATAGCTGCATATTATTTAACGTTTCATTATGTGCTAGGTATTAAAAGGAAGGATATTATATGAAGTAAACATTGCAAGCTGTTTTAAAAGAATTAAAAATTAAAATGGATCTAAACTTTGTTTAAAATAATTAATTACTAAAACAACAATTGCAAAAACTTACCATGTTGATCTACCCACAATTTTCCAACAATAATATTGTGCACAGTTGTAGTAACTTTTCTCCAAGAATATTTATTTCCAGAACTAGGAAATTCTACATGTGCCATACCTAATGGAATAACCTGCAGTACACATAAAGATCAGCAAGAATTTATATTTTAGACAATAATGGTAATATTTAGTAATGAAATCAACATTTACTTGTAAATATTTTCCCCTAAATTTCGATGTCATGGTAAATTCCTGCCAACATTTCCACGTTCTACCTTCACAATATTGTGCAACCATTGGTGGATGATGTGAGACTTGTTCACTAATAGCTCGCCATCCTAGGTCATCAGTTCTATCACATTCATAGGTTTCACCTGCAAAAATTGCAAATAGTAATAAAGGTAAGTCGAATTCTAAGTTAAAGTAAGTACTTACCTAATAAGGGATTAAAAGGTTTACCAGTTCTAGAACTAGTTGTTGAATATGATGATATTGTAAATGCTGCTACATGTGCCAGTTGTTCATATGGATCCGTACATCTAGAAAAAATTATTTTGTATTTTAATATGCAAACTTATCTACATATTTTACATTACATAACCTCCACTATTGTAAAGGAGGTTGGTTCGGGTCATACATAAAAAATGACTTTTATTTTCAAACATTATTTTTACCGATAGAAATTTTATTAAAAAAATTGTCTTTTACAATATATTACCCTGCTACTATTAAATTTAAAATTATTAATATCAATGGCTGTGATAATGTTTTTCATAGCTAATTATATCAATGATGAGACATCTATAGCACAAATCACCTTTGTTTTTAGCTTCAGTTGTTACCAATGACACAGTATATGCTGTGCTATGCTGTCCCAGTGAGTCATTTGTCAAGTGTATACTCTACCGTATTACAACGATTATAAGCCTTCACCAATTATAAGATGCACCCTTATTTTTCTAAGTTAGAAATAAAAAAAGCGAATAAATACTTTATTATAAAAATATAAAATACACTTTATTGCAAAAATGAAAGATATTCTCCGTTCACAATGTTTCTGGGCAGTAACAGGTCATGCTTTCTTTTTTTAAGGTTAGAAGTGTTTTCTTTTTTTTTACATTGTCGTACCTGCAGCTGCATTTGGCACTGTTGCACAATCAAAAATTTTGTATAAATGTTTAGTAGCAATTAGTTTTGTTTTGTTAAAAAGAAATCAAGTTTTCCTTATATTTAGAGATTTACAAAAAGAAAAGACAACAGCGTGAGGTTAAACTGTCATAAAATCATAACCTTAGAGCACATTAAGCATCAATACAATCCAAGTTAATAGATAAACAGCCCAGTTTACAGTACTTAAACTGTCATTCTTCCACAGCCATATATGACCCAGAAACATCGTGAACGCTGTATATATTGCATATTTACACACTTTGACCACCAAAATCAGAAACATCAGATTAAGTTTCCGATTTTGCTGAATCATTGATTGCATTAGTGATGCAGAATTTTCTAAATGAGTACTCCACTATTGATTCTGGAATTTTTTTTCAAGCAGTAGATACCCATTCTGCAAGTTTTGATGCCGGCACTTTCTTAATTTTTCCGGAAGGTGTCAATGGATGATTGTCCATCCACAACCATGATTCATACTCCTTCCTTAAATAATCCTTAAATGGTTTGTTAATTGAAACATCGAGGAATTGCAATTGGCTAGTCATGCTACCAGCAATAATCACCAAGTCAGTATTCTTTTGGATGAGATTAGTCTTTATCTTTTCAGTTAAATGCCCACAAAATCATTAAGAACTAAAATACTAGGTGGGTTATGTAGAACTCGTAGGCGTCTATTCCAAACGACTTTTAGGCATCTTCCATCAGCTCAGTCATCATCTACCCATTTTTTTGTGCACGAACAACATCTTTCGAAGAAATCGCAATTTTTGGTATTGTTTTGCAGTTTAAAATTAAATATGGTGGTAATTTTCGGCCATCTGCAGTTATACACAGCATCACAGTGATTTGCTGCTTTGCATAACCCGTGCTCATGATCTATCCATCTTTTGCACTTTTGACATTCACAGTATAATTTCTAAGAATACTGGCATTTCGCCTGGATTGCCGATTTGTTTCAAAGTCATAGTTACATTTCTTTCTAAACTGAATCACATGGTGCTAAAAGTTGAGCAATTTCTGTTCAAAATCAGAAGGAAGTTTTTGACAAATAGACGTCCGATGCCTTAAAGATAGGCCTACACGACACATGAATTATTCATGCCAACCTCTTGTTGCTTTAAAAGTTTTGCTATGTGTTTCAAAGGTTTTAAAAACTTCTAGTGCTTTGAATTGAATTGTTTGATGTGTGCTAGGCAAACCCTTTCATTTCTCCAACAACGAATATGTTTTGTTTTCGTTTAAATGCAGCATTTTTAAGGACATTTTAAACAACAATTATGAGCACAGCTTTATTAAAATAATTGGAATTGACCATCACCAAGTGACAACTGTATCTCAACTACAGCAGTGGCCGCTAGCTCACCCCTACGTCCTGTTTGTGAAATCTTGGTTGAATATGCACAGTTTCTCAGAGCATACCCTTTACCGTGGTAAGATGCCATCAAATATAAGATGCACCATGAATACAGAGACACCAAAATATGAAAAAACATGCATCTTATAATCGATGTAATATGGTATTGTAGCTAAATTTGACTTGTTTAATTTTACCAAGGCATTATTACTAAATACTTTTTCATTTAGTACAATTAATAAAATTCCAAAATGACTGTGCATTATTAAAGTTCCCAGCAAAGAACATCTAGAAGCTAAGGTTTTACATTGAGCTCTTAGCTTAGAGAATATTATGCATATATCTTGGCATCTACTAATCTTATAATGATTATGAGCTTTTTTTCTTCCACATTGCTAACTGTCTTAGTTCTGCAGAAGACCAAATTGGAAATCGATTGGAAGAATTTTTCCAAAGAAGTACAAACATATCAATTATCATTATAAAATGTGTTAACCATGTCTATTAAATTTTTATGAAGAAGATATTTCAATCAAAGGAAATGAAAAATTTAACTAGTCCTCTTTGTGAGTTATCATTGTATATTGTATTACACTGAAATAACGGATAGAACAAACACAATGAAGTATATTCATTTTCAAGAGAAAGCACACAAACAAATTCACATGAGAAAGCAGCTGCTGCATCAGACAGGGTTGTACTGCTGCGGCATTCCAATGCTTGGCTGCCAATCACAATGCAGATGCAAAGAAGGCGATCACATACTATCATTGTTTACTTCCACTTTCTCTTGGATCTGAATATAATTCAGTATTTACTATAGTTAGGAATGCAGGGTACTTAACAATGTCAAGAAATTAAATTCTGTGACTCTCAGGTTTTCCAGTTTATTTCTAAGAAAAATTTCATATCTATCAACATAATAATTGTAAAGTTGTATTTTCATATTTACAGGGTGTAAAAGAATACCTGTCACACTTGTACCACATAATCACTGCTTGACTATTCCTTTTCAATGAGGTGCCACAACATTGACTGCTAAATACACGACAAGATTTGCAATCATACGTAGATGAGCAAGCTGCGATGGAGTAAGGAGCCATTTGCAGAAGAGGAAAACTTTTAAACTTTCTCTACCATTTATCGAGAAGCAAGTAAAAATCAATGCAGGCTATTATTTAATGTTTTAGCTAACCGTTTATTTTCAAATCCAAAACAGTTGTTTAATGATAAAAGATTTTGCTATCAGCAAGACTCAGCATCCACACATAAAGGGAAAAGAACTTAAAGCTTGTGGCACAATAATTCACCTGACTTTGCTAAGTGTTGAAGAATGATCATTTTTTTCACTCAATCTAAGGCCTTTAAATTTTTTTATTTGGAGTTATTCTCAGCAAAATAGGAGAAGATTCAAGAAATATAAATGTGGGCAAATTTAGAAAGGTTATTTATTTAGCTTCTAGCCTAATCTGCCTAAATGTACCTGAATATTTATAAGATTATGTACATTGCCGGCTAGTAATGCGATTTTACAAGTAAAGAATTAATTATTTACATTTGGTGTAAAGAACACTGTTTTCAAGATGGTGAATGGGACAGAATCATTAGAATCAGCTCCTGTAAACTGTGGTGTTTGTGGTGCTAAAACAGTTGTGCAATGCATAAATTGTGTTATCTGTAATTGTGTTTTTCATAACAGTTGCATTTTCAAACTAAAGAATTGTGAAGTGAATTAAGAAATAAACATATTTATTTATGGTGGTAAGGAGCGTAGTACAAACAAGTTGACATTATTCATGAGGGCACTGTCAAATACTGATCATTCCAATGTGCAAGTAGAAATTGTTACAAATAATAATTGTAAGTATTTCAAGAGATACTGGATGTATGACAGGGCATTATGGACGTAATATATGCCAGCTGTGATTTTGGTAAGATCTTTTATGGTAAGTCCTGGAAAAGTGCAGGAATTCTTATTGATAAGCCAAAGGCTTTTGCTAGGGGGATGTTGTTGCAAAAATCCCTCTTGCAAGTAGGACTGAAAACCAGAATCATTTAAGTTTAATATCTGCTCATTGTTATTTCCATATTGAGAATGTAACCATCCGGCATGACAAAAATCATTGATTTTAAAAGATTATATTTTTCCATAAAGTATGACCTGCATTAGAAGTAGAACTCATAACTCAAGGATTTATGAATTTCAATATAAGTGCTGTCACATACTGCTATGCTTGCTTCCAATTTAGCTTGAATGAATGTAGTTCTTCACAGGTTTTATGATGATTTATGTCAGATGAGGCAGTACAAACTTCTTTGTAAATAGAGATAACAACGATGTGCAGCTACTAAACTCTTATCATGATCTATGGCACTGATTTTTTCAAGATAATGACATACTGGTTGTTGATAGTTGTTGCAACAGCATCTCCTTTGGCTTATCAACAAGAATATCTGCACTTTTATCTCAGGGGCCATCTCAATTCTTTTCTCATGAAATCAATTGTAGTCAAGAAATTACTAAAGTAAGATTCATCATAGTATGTGTCAACGGTTGACCTAACGGAAATTTTATTTCTTTGGTTCCTATGTTAGTATACATCACATATCTTTCTAAGGATTTCGTGTGCATTACTTAATGCATATCTTCCTTCTATGTGCCAGAGAAGGGACGACAATTTAGTATATGCCAACTTCATAAAAAGTCGAACCGAGTTAGAAAACTTACTGCAAGAAACAGTGCCTCAATATGGGCGGTAAAGGAATTGTTGCAAGCGAGTGAAATACTTATGTTAAAAATAGAAGGGACTAATATGTTTACTTTTGCCATGCCAGCAAGCCCCAACTCATCAGGGTGCTAATGTCATCACGTTTCATCAACAGTAAATTGTATAAAGTTAATTTAAGATACTTTCCAAGCCAAAACAATGCAAGGGGTATTACATCTACATGGATTCCATTCCATTCACATCACCTAACATTTTGATAATAGCTGTAGTTTGAATGCAATGTTTCCTTATAGAATTGTTTGAAATATCAGAATATTTTCATTCAAAAAAAAAAGAAGGTTACAGCCAGAAAAAATAACATTTTCTGTACTGTTCTAGTTATAGAAAATGTAATTTTTAATGTTGTAGTCCACAAATCACCATGTACCCACATTACAGCGCTAGCACTTAACTTTTTCTACAAAACGAAGCAAGTAGTGTGCTGCAACATAAGAACCCAGAGTTCTAGTCTTTTGACGGATGACCTGTCAATGCTACGTTGTTATGTATACATGTGATCTAATCAGCCATGGAAGAACACATGGTAAAGAATATTAAATAATTATTGATTTCTGTTTTATTAGTTACAATAACGCTAGCCTCTTTCATAATTTTGTTGCAGTTTCAAGTCTGTATAATTAAGGGCCTTTTTAGCATAGAGTGCATTGCCTGAAGAAGTTGAGGTACAACCTGCGACATTAGTAATGAGACCCGAGAATGGATTTAAACACAACACAAACTTGAGAGAACAAGGCTTCATGCCAATGATAAGTATGCATTTATATGAGGCATTATCGATCAGTGGCCTGGAACCTCGTTCTTTCAAGATTGTGTTGTGTTTAAGTCCATTCCCGAGTCTCGTTACCAATGTCGCAAGCTGTACATATGCTTGGTCTCTGAGATAGCATTACATCACAAGTGGATATGCTTTATTTAGAAATATCAATATCTATGCCCTAATAAAGTTTTATGACAATTCATAATGAGTACAGAATGTTAAAGTTCTTATCTTTGAGAGCAAAAATGAGGTTGTGAAATATCGATATTACAAAATTTTATTTCATAGAAAACTTTAATGTTTAATAAAAACTAAAATAATTTGTCTTATAAAAACAAAAGGATAGTTTTTTTTGTCATCTAAAATACATAGTCTCAGAAAAATTCCAGACATCAAGGTCAGATTTTGCCTGATTTGATGTGGAATGACTCAAAAGTTGCCCATCTGTCCTTGATTATAATTTTCAATACAGTCATTTTTACACTTAGGATATTTCTAGATGAAAAGAGTCATTTATCATATGAAGCGCAAAGAAAAATGCATATTTAACATAATGCATACGTATGGTTGTTTGTTTATAAAATGCACCTGTAAGTAACAGCCATTTGAGTAAAGTCAAGGCATATGCAGTCGGATATTAAAATGGGCTGCTGTATATGCCTAATGAGTATAATCTTGATAATGATATGCTGACTAGCAATGTAAGTTTTATTTTGCATTTCTAAAAGTAATTTTATATTATTAGTAGAATTGGCATGATCAAAATATGTTTAAAGTAAAACAAAATAAGAAATTTATTAATTTTATATAATTGATAAGTTTGTAGGTCTTAATATTGCTTAAATGCATAAAATGCGAATATGCATGAACCGTCCATGCTGTTTACGATTAACACTTGATAGTCTATCTATGTCCTAAGTCAAGTCATTTTTCTAGAGACTCTTTAAAAGCTAATTAGGTAATTGCAATTTTACAAACCTGGCTGCAACATCTAAAATTTCAGCATATTCATAATCCTCAGTTAGACGCTGCAACATACTAAGAGGTTCACTAAAATTAACAGGCATGGGTATTTTAGACAAGTCTTTTCCAATACAATTTTTCATAATATTCCATAAATTTAATGGATAGTTTGGTTTTTCTGGCACAGTAATGCGCCTCTGGCGTTTACCGCCCGCCAATCCACCACGTGCAGATGCCACTGTGAGTATATCTGGACTAGGAGACTTTGATTGTGTACTTCCTGTTACTACCACAACCTATAATACACACAGGGTAAAAATTTCATAATTATAACACAATATTTATTAACCTGTTGTGTTTCTTGTGTCTCATCAGTCTCGCTGGAACTATCAGAGCTATTACGTCTGTGAGAACCACCTCTAGGAATGTCTAGTGTAAAACGACCATCTGCTGGCTGCGATCCTGGGGTATTTCCTCCTTCAGCAAGTGCATCATAAAATTCATTCTCATCTTCTTCTTCACCTTCACTTGCACTTACAGGACCATCTACAAAATAAGAAAGGACAAATTCTAGCAAGAATGCATTTCCTGTGAAGCAGAACATAAAAATGATGTAGCTCCACAGTAAGTCGTAGGGAATGAGTTCCATGCCGTTAAATATTCCATTATTGTTATTTTTATAAAATATTAAATTTATGTATCTCCAAAATATGCAATTCGATAAAAATTCCATTTTATTGCTATTATTCCATTCCTTTTATTAATGTGTTACTTTCAATTTACATTTTTTAAGACTTACTAAAATTTTCTTTTTTTTTGACAGATGTCAAATTAGGAAGACTCTTCTTTTAGGTTTTTGAACTTTTTCTTTAATTCTAGCTGGTACATTTAAGAACAACAAAACATTTTTATTAAAATTATGAGGTTAGATTCACATTAATACAGAAATTTCAATTAATCCCTTTTCTAATTACAGGTTGTAGTTTACATAATGGAAGAAACAAAAATTTGAAACACAACTTACTTTTCTTGATAACCCTTTTGATTCTAAACTTTCTAAACATTTTTTTGTCATACTGAACTTTGGAATGTTAAAAACACAATTAATTTTTATTTAATTACTGATTTATCCGTAACACACAACAATGTCAAAGTCTAATTATATTAAAATGTGTAAACATATTTAGGAGGAACTCATTATAATGCTGCTCACTAATCATCACAGTTTCTACTACTGCCTTATCAAATAAGGAAGATGATAAAACTGGTAGTACACGTGTTTTATACAAATATCACAAGGTCATTTATTATCTATTCCATTATTTGACACAAACTTAAATTCATTTAATCTTAATTTAAGTTGATTAACCACAATAAATCTCACCAATCAATGACAATTAAAGAACTTACTAGGTCTGTGTGCGTGTGCATTTGCTGCCTGTTCCAGACGTGAATGTTGCTGTGCTAAAGTTTCGACCATTTCTTGCAATCGTTGTCTTTGCTCACGTTCATGCTGTAGTAGGCGTGTCCATTTGTGTCCATGCATTTGAGCAGTTTGCAAATAATCAGAACATGCCTGAAAAGGACAGGAAATTCCTTTTGTAGCATTTATATTTTCTATGTTGTTAAAACAAATGATGATAATTAAAGAATTTAAGTATATTAATCATTTCAATGATATAATAAAGCGTGAAACTATAACATCTAACACCTATTTGTAATGTAAGTAACCATAAGCTGTTGAACATTATTCAATCCAATTTAAATCTTGATGCATTTTATTTAAATTCCGCAATAAATCATTAAATAATAAGATTACACTATTTGTTCAAATAATGATAGTTCTCCTATTTTTCATTTACAACTAGCTATGGCCAAAAACATCTTTAGCATAATGAACACTACAAATGATTTTCTTCATAGTTAATAATATTAGACCAGTAAAATAATATATGAAGGTGAATTTTGAAATAAATAAAACTGCTGAAGACTGATTGACTTAGTGATCCTTTATAAGGGACTAATTTTGTTCTCCTCAACCCTTTGTGCAATAAAACAAAAGAACATAGACAAGTTTCAAAACATGCAGGCTTTTGTTTTATTTCCTCTGATTGCTCAGCTCCAACAAAGAGTTGAAATTAACAAAATTACCATCAGGTCAATAGATTTTCAGCAGTTTCGTCCATTTCAAAATTAGTTCTATTCCAAGATCTAGAATAATCTTATTTGATTGATCTATTCTTAACTATTTAGTTTGAGCTACATCTGCCAGACGGCTGCACTGGTGGTAAGCAGAAAGGGTTTTACATTTATTAAGACAGGAAATATTGCAGTGCAAATTGTCGCTTGAAAGCAGAACTATTCC
>VTPC01090587.1:1112979-1155073 GCA_011009095.1 Ignelater luminosus
GGTTAGGTTAGGTTAGGTTAGGTTAGGTTAGGTTAGGTTAGGTTAGGTTAGGTTAGGTTAGGTTAGGTTAGGTTAGGTTAGGTTAGGTTAGGTTAGGTTAGGTTAGGTTAGGTTAGGTTAGGTTAGGTTAGGTTAGGTTAGGTTAGGTAGAATAGTATATTAAAATACAAGTTGCAGAAGGCATCTATTCAAGCATGAATTTGAAATTCCGAAACGAGCCGCATAGTGGCGAGTTGAGGAACAAATGAGTGCTTGCAGGACCTTCTGCAACGAGTGCTTTATACTATTTTTTCTATTTTGCCGTTTTATACCATTTATGTGGCGTAATTTTGGGCGGCTGTGAAAAAAACTTCTTTTTCATTGTTATTTATTAATTTGCTTTGTTCTTTGATGTATGACAGTTCAACGCTACCAACATCAATTCAGTAAATTTTACTAGTCTATTCTATCACGCCAACGACTTATTCTAACATTCAAATGACATCATTTGGGTGCTTGAATAGACTTATTCAAAATAGAAAAATATTTTTATTGAGAATTTTGGCACTTAAACGAAATATGGAAAATTAATATGCTGTCTTGAACATGAAAATCGCTATGCTTAAATAAACAATAGAAATATTCATTTTTAAAAAATTTTATCTATAAAAAAAATTTTCTTATGGAAATTTTTCATTGAAACAATCTTTTTTTAAAAAAATTAATAACTTTTATTTCTGAACCGTCCAGAGTAGGAGTAGTCTTTTTTTACTCTTCTCAACGTGAGCTTTCAGGAAAACTATAGAAACCCCCCAAAAACTTGAGGGCCTAAACCAAACATTTACCAATCTACCATACACAGAATAACGAAACGAAGACATTCAAAGCTGTAAAAGTTCCAAATAAAAACAATCAACAGCAGGAAAAGGCTAAAATCTGTGCACGAAAACTTCATGAGACTGCCTTTAGAATCTTTCAAGCATATTTGATCATAGATGATGAAACTTCAATATGTTCTGGTTGACTGTCAGCAACTGCCTAGAATAAAATATTGTGTTGCCTACAACCACTTGGGAGTTTCAAAGAAAATTAGAACAAGACATAGCTTAAATTTAACAGCAAGTGGAAATCTGCCACCAATAAATTAGATCCAGATCTTGTAAATCGCTTTATAGTTAGTTTAAAAAAGAAAATAGATGTGCTTTATTCTACTATTGATTGTTAATGTTTATTTTTATTGTAAATGAAATGGTATGGAGTTTCAAGATATTTAACAGTATTAAGAATATCTTTTCTGGTTTACTTAAAAGATTTTTTTATTTTGTTACTTTTTTTTTCTGGGACACACTTTACAAGTAAACATAACCGAGCAAGCATTCTCACTCAAAGATCTGTATGATGTGGACATACTTACAAGCAAGCAAACATTCACTCACTTATGCTCAGTAATGCGATGTCAGTGAGCAACGATATGTTTACGCTTATCTGATGTAAGCATGTTGACACCAGAATTCTTGTTCTCCAGATCAACTGAGAACTGAACCAAATTTTTTCAGTAATTCAGTAATGGACATAACTTGAACATTTTTATACAGCAAATGTACTGTGTGATCATTTAATCTAATATTCTATTCATCATATGCTGTTGAATACAAATTCACTATTTAATTTCAATTTCCTTTTTTTTCCTGTTACTTGAAATACTACTTAAATGACCCAAACATCAACATTTAGAATACTTGTTCTCAGTTTCTTTGTTATGTAACCTATAACAGATTTTATGTTACTTAGCGTCGTTTTACGCAGTAGTAAATTTTAACATAAATTTCTGCATAAGATTTGTCAAGAAATTTTGAAACAAACAATTAAATAAAAAATTTTTTAAGTCGTGTTTGCTGTTCGCAACTTGTAATAAATTTTATGTAAAATTTCTCAATGGCACATGCATGTTTAATCACATTTGCAAGTGACATCTCTAGATAACAAAATAAACACGAAAGAAGTAACCAAATTGTTAGTTCTGGACTTGAGTATTAAAAGGGCCAATCTCCATTTTTGCCGTTTTTGAGATTTAACCAACATTAAAATGCCCTAGTTCAATACTATCGACACAAAAAAGGCCAATCTCCTATTGTTAAAAATTTATGATATATCATTTTGAGTTTTTACACACTTACAATGGAGTTATATCTGCTTTTAAAACTTGCACCACTGATATCTCATAACTAGAGCTAGGAAGTTCATAATAATGCATGTTTTTGTTGCTTAACATACCAGGTGTATACCTATGAAATGAGACTTTCAGCTATTAGACCACAGATGTCGCTAGGAGTATTTTTAAACTGTCCCAAATGTCTTATTTTTTTCGTCTGTCATCTGTCAACAATATTCAATTCATTGTTTGTGATGTTTCATACAACAACGCATTTTTTTCGCTCTTAAAAATGTCGAATTTCGTGCCTTCAAACTACGATTTGCGGACATCGTTGATTTTCTGTTATCAATTGAAGAAAAACGCTTCTCAAGCTCATCAAATGCTTATAGAAGCTTACGGTGGACATGCTCTAAGCAGAGCACAGTGCTTCAGGTGGTTTGAAAAATTCCGAAGTGGTGATTTTAGCGTGGAGAACGAGGAACGTGGCCGGCCACCGAAAAAGTTTGATGATGGTCAAACGCAAGAAATGATGGCAGAGCAGTTGGGAGTGACCCAAAAAACCATTTGCAAACGTTTGAAAGACATGGGCATGATTTTAAAGGTCGGAAGATGGGTGCCGCATGAACTGACTGAAAGGCAGCAAGAGAACCGAAAAACCACTTGTGAAATGCTGCTCTCCCGGTTCAAAAGGAAGTCTTTTTTGCATCGAATCGTTACGGGTGTATTTCTCCAATCCCAAGCGTAAACGATCGTATGGTCCGCCCGGCCACAAGCCAAAATCAACGGCCAAACCAAATCGCTTCGGCCGCAAGGCAATGCTGTGTGTTTTCTGGGATCAGCATGGTATGATTTGGTACGAGCTATTAAAACCAGGTGAAACAGTTGACGGTGCACGCTACCAACGACAATTGGCCGATTTGAACAGCGCTATACACCGAAAACGCCCAGAATATGCCGATCGGCGTCACAAAGTAATTTTTCTTGATGACAATGCACCACCACATCGAACAAGAGCGACCCGGGAATTGGTGGAGACGTACGATTGGGAACCGCTGGTGCATGCGGCTTACTCACCAGACTTGGCGCCTTCCGATTATCATTTGTTTGCATCGATGGGCCACGCACTTTCCGAGCAGCGCTTCAATTCTCACGAAGAAGCCAAAAAATGGCTCGATGATTGGTTTGCGGCCAAAGACGGCCAATTTTTTTGGCGTGGCATTCACAAATTGCCCGAGAGATGGGTAAAATGTGTCGCTAGCGATGGCTATTATTTTGAAGATTAAATTTGTAACCATTTTTTGTTAATAAACGTTTAAAATTGAAAAAAAAAGTCTCATTTCATAGGTATACACCTATGTATTTGAAGTTTGCATGGTAAATCTTTATCGATCTGTTGATTACAAATTCTCTAATAAGATTTTATGTTGCACGTTTTTGCATGTTTTAGTATTTCTCTTTGATTATTGCATGTTCGTGGTTTTTAAGATTTTTATGGCTTATATAAGTTTATTTTCTGTTATATATTGCAAGTTTTGAAATTTGAAAACTACTTGTTTTTGTGTATCTGTGTTTTTCATTAAAAGAAACCTTTTACATAATCGAAAAATTCCCGTTGCTTTCTGTGTTGTATTCTTCACCCAAAGCATACAAGCAACTTTAAACCGCATTGTTGCCAGCTTGGACTATTTTAAACAGTAACAAAAATTTATAATTCTAAAAGAAAACGAAGACATATTTTTAAGTTGAAAGGATACCGGCAATTATTTGCCAAAAGCCATTTGCTACTTGCTGGGAACGAACCTGACACCAACAATAAAAAGTTCTTTAAGTAATAAAATATGTGCCAAAGTTACAAATATTTTTCTGGTTTTGTATTAAGAAAGAAATGTACCTGAAGATGAGTCACCTTAAAACTGTACTTACTATAGTAAAAAGACTAGGTACCTCCTTTCTTTGTGCGATATTCACAAAAAGGGTTTAAAATTTCAGTCAAGTCTTGATACTCTTGCTTAACGGCGGTGAGCCCAATTTCTTAACTTTTCCTCGTCGTTGCAGCTTGTAGTGTAGCAGTGTGTGTTACTTTTAGCAAAGTGATTTTAGTGTAAGCTGAATTAAAACTCGCGACAATGCCAAAAGTAGCGCAGTCATTTAGTAGTAAATTGCGTTCGTGGATTGCACCTTGTAATATCAAAGAAGAAGTATTTACCACGGATGGAAAAGTGGTATACTGCAATGCTTGCTTTAAGCATGTAGGTTCTGATCGAAAATCGCAAATTGATGTTCACTGTACGACAGGTACATAATATTATGTAATTTTAATTTCAATATCTTTTTCAATACTGTTTATTCTATTTTAGCGTCACATATTGCATCTCTCCAACGAAACAAGATTTCTAAACAAAAACTGTTAACAAATCTATCGTCAAAAAAGGACAGCTATTTTCAAGATATGTGTTCAGCATTTATTCGTGCTGATATCCCCCTTAGTAAATTAAATTGTGATGCATTCCACCAGTTTTTAGAAAAATACACTGGAAAGAAAACACCAAATGAAAGTACATTGAGGAAGACTTATCTCCCGGATGCTTTCAATGATATCATGAAACGCATTGCATTAGAGTTAAAAGGCAAATACTTTTGTATTGTCGTTGATGAAACTATGGATAGCCGAGGGTGTTACATTGCTAATTTATTGATAGAATTGAATCCCAATTCTTCAACTAAACCGTTTTTGGTTGCTTCGCAAGAATTAGAGAAAACAAACTACACAACTGTAGCTAGATTCATCAATGACAATTTAAAACGATTGTTTGGAGAATATTGTTTTGAAGATAAATTGCTCTTAATGACTAGTGATGCAGCTCCATATGTGGTGAAGGCTTTTAAATCTTTACAGATATTTTATTCCAACATCATTCACGTTACATGCATTGTACATGGTCTAAATCGCATTGCTGAGAAAGTTAGAGAACTATGTCCAGCTGTGAACATTTTAGTAAATAACAGGAAAAAAATATTTTTGAAAGCTCCCGCAAGAGTAGAAGTGTACAGAAGTATTATGAATGCAAGACCACTGCCAAATCCTGTTGTAACAAGGTGGGGAACTTAGTTACAAGCAGCAATTTTTTATTCAGACAACTTTGTAAAATTCAAGGTAGTTATGCAAAATTTAGAAGAGGATGCTGCCAGTGTAACCAAAGTAAAAGCCTTATTATCCGAAACAGCAATTGTGAAGAGTTAGCTTTCATCAAAAGCTATATAGAGTTCCTCCCTGATATCATGGAGGCATTAGAAACAAGAGGAATGACTTTAAAAGACCAACTGAAAAAGCTTTCATTTGTTGAGGAAAAACTAAAGATTGTCCCTGGGAAAGAAGGGAAAGTTCTCCAACAAAAATTTGAAAATGTATTTGGAAACAATTTCGGATTAGAACAAATGAAAAATTTTGATATTGGAAACATTCCTTTGGATATGGACCCTTTTCGACTTAGTTGTTATACTTATGTTCCCCTTACATCAGTAGAGGTGGAAAGATCATTTTCCATATTTAAAAATATATTAGATGACAGACGTCATAGTTTTGTAGATAAAAATTTGGAAATGTATGTTATTGTTAATTTTAATCATCTGTAAATAAATATTAAAAAGTAAAAATACACAAAATTTTCATTATCAGTTCATTATTTATATTGCATGTTATCAGTTTTTACTGCACGACATTATTGCATTTTTCTAAATTTTTTATTGCAAGTTTTAGAATTTTTACTGCACCAACTTCCTAGCTCTACTCATAACAGTGAAAATGGATATTGGCCCTTTTAATACTCAGGTTATGTTTTTATATATTTACACTCATAAACAAATCTCAGAACAATAATAGTAATCGGGAAACCAACAACGCGATGTCACAACATAAAATGCCATAATAGCCATAATATTTAACCTTTAACGTTCACGTAGTACTGGCGTCGTGGTATTCTGCGCATATATTGGTCCATGCTTGAGATAGAATTTTTCCATTTTTTAGAACAGGTTCTATAAAATTTTACAGAAAATTTAACACGTAAATTTAGTGATTTTGTATGAAAATGCGTTTGCAATGGTGCAAAATTATTATGTAAAAATATATACAAAAACTTATGTTAAAATTTACTGCCCTGTAAAACGACGCCATCTGACACAGTGTTAAATTTGACGTCAAAATTGACTACAATTTCATCATTGAAATCTGACATCGTTGCATACAGCACATTTAATGTCAAAACTGCATTTAAAAATTTGACAAGGGAATATTTAGAACAGGTTGTAAAAATTTTGACGTCAAATTTAACACCATATCAGACGGTCTTTTGACCTGTTTGACACTATAAAAGATTCTCTGATAAATTTCATAGAAATTACTTTTTAAAAAATGTTTGATCGTTGCAGAGTTTACATAGAAATTTTTTTAGAAATTTTGTTGAGCAGAAAATCTTTAGAACATGTTCTAAAAAGTAGAGATTTTGTGTGAGAAAATGCGCACGGAACTCGTGCGCACATGAAAATCAGCTGAGGCAAGGTGGACAAAAAGTTAAATAAAACAGCTGTATAAAAATGCCTAAAACGCGCATGCGCACGTCAAAAATTTTATAGAAAATTTTCTACAAGTTGCATACAGAGCAGGCTGCAACAATATATCAAAAGTTTTTTACAGAAATTTGACAAACATTCAGGGCCGGCGAAACATGATTTTCTGAGGTATGGAATGCAAAAAAAAGATCGTTACACACATGTAAACCAAGTAGACGCGCGGCGGGGGAAAACAATTTAAACAATTTAAAAGTTTTCTTAATTATGTATCATTTATAAATACATTAAATAATTAAATAATCTTCTATATTATTATTTATATATATATAAATAAAAATGAATCGCAAAAATGTATGAAGGCGTATCACTTCACAACGACTGAACCAAATTGGATAATTCTTTTTTTTGTTGTGTTTGTTATTATCAGGAGAAGGTTTGTATAAAAGAAAATTTCCAAAAAAATGTACGGAAAGACGTAAAAAAACATTTTTTCTCTTATACGTCATTTCGAGTGGTTCCCGAAGTATACAATAGATGGCGCCGCCGGCAGGGTGGCAAAAGTGTCGAAGTGTATGTAAGGAAGTTTTCCCTAACTTTGAGGTAATTTGAAAAATGTAATGGTCAAAAACTCTTTTTGAATAATACAAAAATCATACTACGTGTTTATTTATTGTGATCTTTAGTCACAGAACAAGTCGTACATTACATATTTTTCCGAATACATTCTTCTAAAGTACCAAATCAAAGAAGAATTTGAATAAAACATAAAATGTGTAGGTAATTCAAATTATGAAACTTGCAACACTTCAACATTCCAATACACTTTAATTAGCTAATGTCTCTTTTTTTTGTTATGGCATAATCCTCATGTGAGGCAGTATTTACGTATCGATAGTCTTTTCGAGGCAATGAGTATGTGATTTTGAAAAATTTATATAGAAGAAGATAGATAGATAGATAGATGAAAATCGACACATTGCGCAATTAAAAATAGTATGCCTATAATACAAATATAAAAAAAAAAAACATTGATACAATGACATCTCTATGGACTGTTACTATACTCTTTGATTCATATTCATAATCAACGTTAATTTTGTATTTTTGAAAAGCTAAAGTGTTTCTGTGCTTCGTGCTGTTTTTGTGATAAGAAAATGCCATCAGTAAGACGTACAAATATCGGTCGGCGTACGCACAACGCAAGAGAAATTCAATATTATAGAGCCAATGAGACTGAAGAAATGGAAAAACTAAAAATGTGGTTTATTACAAAGCTTTACAATAAAGTATATAAATTCTTAAGATTTTTCTTTTATTTTAATCGTAATTTAATGTCGAAATGGAAAATTGTCTTATTTTTTTCATTAGGTACTCCACCCGTGCGAAGCCGGGGCGGGCAGCTAGTAAGAAATAAAAAATATATATGATAATCGACAAAAATTGAAAATTAAATACGAAATTTTCAGCTATGGAACTCCATACTCAAACAAATCTCGAGTATGGCGTGCTCCATATTCACCATATGCCTTCCGCCGGCCCTGCAAACATTTCTTTCTAAATTTTTATAAAGTTTTTCAGTGTCATACAGGTCTTATAAAGAGGCTTTATAGGACTTATAAAATATGAGAAAAATGCTGCACTGCCATTTAAAAAAATGTAGATGACGTCATCACTATTTACAATATGGTCAGAAAATCATGAATACTAGTGTAAAAGGTGCAGTGTAATTAAATTGCTATATCTGTCTAATGATTTTCCGAAAAATTGTTATTATCGACTTTATTCCCATTATTTCATTTGAATAAACTGTACTGTATTTGTCAAAAGCAATTGTTTACAGAGTGTCTCAACAATCTATGCTCAGAATGTAGCGCCATTATTTGCAAAAATATCAAAAACTGTTAGCAATAAAAGTTGTACAGGATGATTGTCTGTACTTCCTAAAATTATTTTTGACTACACAGGGTATTTCGTAAAAATTTGGCGCATAAAGATTAAGTTTTCTTAAATGGAACATCCTGTATATTTCGTGATTTATTGAGGTTTAAACCAGACAGTTCCGGTGTTATACAATTTTTTCGTGTAAAACATTGTGAAATATAATGAGCCCCTAGTGTAATAGATAAATGTTTTTAAAAACCTTTCAGTAATAAACTTTAATTTCTAATCTTTAAAAATGCTTATTAAAATTTGCATTGCATTATTTCTTTTACATAGAGTAATCAAGAAACAAGAAACATAATTTTACTTGACCAAAAAAGCAGACTCAATAAAACAAGAAGTTGAGTTTCTCCATTGTCCTGTAGAAAAAATTCCAGTAAGCAATTCTAAAGGCAACAACTCGGTTTCTATTCTCATTAAAAACTTAAACAAGTATAGTTTTATCTGATTTTAACAAGAAGAAAAAGGAAAAAATCAGTTGTCATGGTAATCAGAGAATGTTTAGATTTGATGAAGAGAGTAGAAACTGCCTCAACATTATTTAGATTTAATTTATTAATGCTGTACATTTACAAAACTCCTTAATTATATGGGAGCCAGTTGAGAAGTTTGAAGCCGAAACTGTTAGATCCACATAATACTACATTGCTGCAACCAGCAATGAATATGGAGTAAGAAAGCATTAAAATAAACAGTGTACCATTTAAAAAATTAAATAAAATTATGTTTCATGGTTCACCATGTATAAAAGAGATGATATATTTAAAACTTCATTTCTAAAGATTAGAAATAAAAGTTTATTACTGAAAGGTTTTTAAAAACAAATGTTTATCAATTAAACCAGTGTGACTCGTTAGCTATATTTGACGATGTCTTACACTAAAAAATTGAATAACCCAGTAACTGCTTAGTTAGTCAAAGGCATTCTGGAAAGATAGGTCATATACTGCTATTCATTTTTCCATCCAATAAGACATTTTCATTAGGAAGTTGCAATTTTTAACAGGGTGTCCCATAAGGTATGATCAATACTTTGGGAGCTGACAGAACATTGAAAAATAAGTGTACTTTGTCAAATGGTTATATCAAAAAATGCTTAGTTTCTGAGATACTGGATGTTAAAGTTTTATTGAGAATTTCTTGTTTTTCTAGTATTTTGAAGGCAACATGTGCTATTGTGCTAGAACTTTCATGGTTGATATTAGATTTTAGTATTGTACAAGCCCTAACAACTAAATATTGGGACAAGCAGTATTTTCTTTTAATGTTGTGTAAGCAAGATATTTTGTTAGATTTCCACTCAGATTTCTAGGGTTATTTAAAAGTGCAAATTGTTTAGAGTTCTAATGATGACAAATATAATTATTCTGCAAATTGCATACATCGCAGATAAAATCATTTGTTTTAACTATAAAAAGTACCGACAACTAATTGTTGGAACAGCTAACTAAACTTTTCTAAATATGTTTAAACAAGGTTGGTTTTCAAAAAAAAAAAGACTGTAACTATCACTAACCTCTCTAGTAATTTGCTTTTATAATTTATTTGTCAAATTTATCCATAAAAATGGCATGCGGTGCAGCAACAAACCAAAATTTACAGAGATAATTATAAAACGATATAGTAATAGCAAAGCAATTCGTGAAATCACCGAAAATCTAAATGTTTCCACATCAATTGTTTTTAATATTATAAAACACTATCGGGAAACTGAAAATGTTGGTGTTAAAAGTAGAAGTTCAGGTCACCCTAGGCTGATTGCACCAAGACACCAGAGTCTTCTTGTTAAACTGTGTAAGAAAGGTAGACGAAATGCGTTATGGGATATTATTGCACAGTGGAATGAAGAATCTGGATTAAAATTATCATGAGAATGTTGTAGAAAATGAATTCATAAATCCGGATTGAAATTTTATAAGATTTGATGTAAGTTTTCTGTATGTTTTCAGAATAACCGTGCTTTTCTATTATCACATAGGTTAAAGAAAGGCTGCTTTTAACCCAAAAACAAAAAGAAATAGACTTGATTCGACAAAATCTAAATTATCATGAACTGTAGAAGACTGGCCAAAAATTATTTTTGGTGATGAATCGAAATTTGACGTTTGTGTGGAGGATTTTCGAAAACAAGTTATTTGGGCAGAGATTGAAGCTTTTTATGCAGATTGTATCAAATGCACCGTGGAATTTCCAAAGGGGGTGATGATCTGGGGCTATATGTGGGGAAAGTCTGAGTTTATTGATGGTGCTGTTAATGCTGAAAAATATCAAAGAATATTAACAAATAGTAGTCTTCCAAGCATCGAGAGACAGCATCCTGATGCAAATTTTACTTTCCAACAAGACAGGGCTGCTTGTCACATAGTCAAATTGACAAAATAGTGGTTTTCTGATAAAAGTATTACAGTTTTGTCTTAGCCTGTTGACAGTTCAGATCTGAATATCATTGAAACACTCTGGCATAAGATGAAACAACAATTAAGAAACAACACTCAAAGAACAGTTGCAAAATTAAAGAAAGATTGGAAGAAATATGGAGTAGTTTTACACATGAATTTTGTAGAACTTTGACAGAAACCATACCAGCAAGAATTCAAGCTGTTATTAATGTAAACAGCAATGTAACATCTTATTAAGATCTAAAAAGGTGATTTGTCCCAATATATAGTTGTCAATGATTTTAAGAGTCTTTTATTTTCTAGCTAATCACAGCAGTTCATGAAATGAATTACTTATTTTCATTACCTGTAATACGTTACACACCAAGCATCCCAAAAACCGTTTTATTTTATATCTTATGCAGTTTTAAACCTGCGGTGATGCAATTTGGGAAATGGGAAGGCCGTAAGGTTCTCAAACAAAAAGGAATAAAATCCCAGTGGCGTGCTCCTAAAAACAGTTTTATTTTATATCTTTGGCAGTTTTAAAACCTGCGGTGATGCAATTTGGGAAATGAGAAGGCCGTAAGGTTCTCAAACAAAAAACAATAAAATCCCAGTGACGTGCATCCCAAAAACCGTTGCTGATCAACACTATCGTTTTAAAAATTGTTGTGATGAACCTTGTCGTGATTAACATTGCAGTGATCAACATTGTCGTGATCAAGATTGCGGTCTTGAACGTTGCTGTTTTCAACATTGTTGTTTTTCAGCATTGTTTTGACCAATATTGCTCTTTTTGACATTGTGCTCATGGACTTTGTCAGGATCCACGCCGCGAGGACCAAGTAGGGATTGTGCGGCAAGCCTCGTGGACCGGCAGGGTAGCTTGGCGGGCCTTGAGATCCAAGCCTTGTTACTTGTAATATGTTACACAGCAATAAAGCTTTCATACTTCTGTTATGTAAACTTTATTAATCACAGTAATCCTGTATGTAGTAACATAAACATCTTTAAATTGCTTGTCCCAACATTTAGTTGTTAGGGCTCGTAAATCCTATGCTGTGTCAGGGAAGTCACCACCCGGTATACATAGGTGTAATCAGTAAAAATTATTTTTCCTTTTTAGTACTAATTAGGTTAGTATTTTTAATTCTAAAGTCTGTTTTATCTTTTTTTTTCATTAAAAATTAATTGGTTCTTAGTTATCTGTCCCAATGGATTTTAACTTCAAAATCAGAGAATCATTAGGAAACGTTTTCTGATTTGTTTCTGTTATTATACTGGGTGTCCAGTATATATGGATGTGTTCGCCAACACAACTAAAGGTTAACATTGTGCTGTAGAGATGTATAAGAACATAATTTTTTATGATTTGAATATTCATCTTCAGTACTTATATCACCTGAATCTTCATAATCATAATGTAGATCACTACTGTCTAAATCTGAACCAGTATAAACAATGGAACATTCCAACCGTTTAGACGCGATTTTTCTTCTACCAGATTTAATGAGCTACATCTGGATTCAATAAGATTGCATTGAAAATGATGCATAAGACGGCATCACAGTATATAAGGCAATAATGAGATGATGCATCTATGTGCATCACTGGCATGAAGCGGTTAACATAACACACTTTTACACTCTGTATTATATTTGCCTTTGATTATTTTTTCTTAATACCAGAAATTCTTCAGAAGCATTTCTTTATTCCTTAACTTCAAATCTCATTTGAAATCTTAATTATCACTTATAGTTAAAAATGATTTAAATTTATGATTGTGAATATTAATTATAAAAAAATGAAAAGTATATAATAATATAATAAAAAAAAAATTGCTTCTGATTTTCCTTTTTACTACAGACTCTTGATTAAAATATCAATGTTAATTGTACACACGCAGTATTATTACAAACTGTAGAATTTCTGAGTGTTAAATGTTACTTCCAAACTCGGCACCAAAAGTATACATGAAGTAGTGTGAAGGTCAAACATGACTTCTTTTAATTTTTTTTTTATTTAGTAACAAGTATTATAAACAATTGAGAAAAATTAATTTTGACAATTTTTAATCAACTGGTCACCAAAACTGCAAGAATTTGGAAAATTAGTTTAGTAGAAATGCATCTGTAAAAAATCCTCAGATTTTAAATATAGCATTATTATAATTATTTATGACTGATAAAGTAAATCCTTGCAACTTTAAAGTATAAAATTATTGGACAATATTTATTTTTGTTTATTTTAATTACATTTTAAATAATTTTTGTGTTACTATAACCAGATGGCAGATATTTATTCCAAAACATAATCAGATAGTTCAGAACCTTTCAATGTTAAGACTATTCAGCTCCACAAAAATAAATAAATAAACATAACTTACATTCATCATAGCGTTACTGGCAATTCTAAAAAGTGTAGCACGTTCACCAACAATTTTTGATTTTCCTTGGGCACTTTCAGGATCTACAGTAATTTCTAGTTCACCAAGAGCTCTTTGCAAAGATGCTCCATGTTTTGTAATAAGTTCAGAACAAGTTTGTAGGTCTTCAAGACGACCCTGAAGCTCTCTGACAACACTAGACCATTCTTCTGGTGAACCAGAACCTTCATCTGCCTGATCTTCGTCATCTTCTGATTCCATATTACGACTAAAAATAAGTTCATTTTAAGATATATATACTTATAGATAAAAATGAACTTCTAATTTTTATTACATTGCTTTAGCCTTTGCAAGTTCTAATGCTGTAACCCACTGTTGTCGTTCCACTTCTGAGGAAGCTTTAATATGAAATGTTTGTGTACCTCCATTGGATATAACAAATGTACACGCATCTACTGTGTGGATAAGAGCTCCATGTAAAGATATACTTCCACGACATGTATGTGCCATTTCAGCTTGATTTCTGCAAGAATAAATTATACATTTTGATATAATTAATAAATAATAAAAAAAATAAATAATAAAGATTTTTATATTACACACATATATACAATAAATCGCATTTTGTTAAAAGATAACAGTTAATAACCATTATGACTATTCAGATTTTATTTAATGCCACTTAAATTACATATAATAAGTGATGCCATAGCAGACAAGGTCGTTTAAACAGTAAATTTTTTTAATTACATTTGATAATTTATTACTTTAACATCAAATACAACATATACAATTTGTCCTTTTCATAATAGTCTTTTCCCTATACCTTTACTTATATCACTTTGTATAAAGATATAATAATAATTATGAAGAGCACTAAACAAACGGAATGTCTGTGCAGGGCTCTCAATGTAACTTACCCTTTGAATCGTCTTCGTCTTCGTATTGATAAAGTAGGGACCCCACCATTGTTTTCAGCCCTGCACAATACATTCAGTTTAAATTTTCATTTGAACTATGGTGAACGAACGAATGATATAATGGTAATTAGTAAAATGGTAATGATACTATTACATATAATTTAGCTACAATTACAAGAACGTTTCATGTTTGAACAAGCAACAAAATAATACTAACACTGTACATTTGATAAGCTTAATAATACCTGATTCAGGAGCCAAAAATAGAAAAAAAAAACAGCTTAAATTAAATTAGCAAAACTGGTTGATAATGAGAAGGTCAAGGTTTTATCACGAAAAAATAAAGCAAAATGTATTATCCAGTGGAGTACAGTGCGCTAACTTTTAAGCACTAAGAGATGTATCTTTATAATTAACATTTTCGTTTATATTTAGATATTTACCTGTAATATGACAGATGTCCATTCTGTAAGACGAACCAGCGCCTTTGATAACCCTTCAAATAGTTTGTCCATTTGAACAACCACCCTTTCATCGCTGGTTCTCCATGATTTGTAACTGCCTTCGTATTTGCACTGTCTCCCATTTTTTTAAATTGAAAATTAACTATTTATTAGAAACACCTATCTGACACGTCGTCCATTTTTAATACTGCCGACCATTTCACTTTTTAATTTCGCTATCCCCTGTCATTACTGTCAATTGTCAAAAAGCTAAGCGTCAAACGTCAAATTGATGAAATGGTACGATGGTTTCTTATAAAGTGTATAGGTTGCAGCACAAGTTACAAAGTTAAGTTTTAATATTAATCTAATTATTAATTTTTAATTAATTACAATTAAGTAAAATTGTTAATATACATGTCTAAAGTAAATTGTAATAATGTAGAATTAAACCCAATATTGGTTTTTAAAATTAAATCTTCAACTTCTACTCCTACGCCACCTAGTGGTCGAAAGCTACATTCAAAAACGTCTGGGTAATATATTTGATTATAGATTCGAATTGTTGTTGGTTTGTTGATTAGCTAATCTAACCTTTATGTTTTGACATTTTGTGTTTTTACTAGTTAACCGTCCATAACAACATAAATATTTTGATTACTATTCTACTAATTCAAAGAATTATTTGACCAATGTTATTAAGAAAATATGTATGGCGTTATAAAATAATAAGAGTTCAGTAACAGTTACTTTCCTTATATAGAAAATTAATCTTTCAACATGTCAGCTAAACAATTTGGGCTTACAAATGGTGTAAATGGTAGACAAAAGAGATTTTCTATAGACGATGCATTTGAAGAAGAAACTGATGAAGCTATCAGAGTATATGGTACTGCTGGAATGATGTCTGGTAAATCTGGTATTGCAGGTGATGGTGATTGTACGAGTATCAAAATGGAATCGTCAAGGTAAATAAAGAATATATACATTATCATTCGTTGTATCACTTTTATTTACAGAGGGTATAAATTAACAAATGACACTTCAAGAGATAGTGATTCTTTAATACAAGATTATTGTGATGGCTCAAGCCAAGACATTGACAACAGATCATGCTTCCATCATCCTAAGGTTCGTGAAAATTGGCGTATGGTTCTAGCTGCTACTACGTTGCTATTTATTGGAATTGGGTTGTTAGCTACCGGAACATTAGCACTAGCTGAACCGCAAGCTGGTTTACAAGGAGCTGTCTTTCTATTAGCTGGATTTATTTGCTTTATTCCAGGTGCATATCATGTAGTTTATATTTACTTGGCTGCTAAAGGAAAACGAGGTTACCATTTTCATAATTTGCCACTTTTTACATGAATCCAAGTTTTTCATCGTGTATATGTTGTGAATGGCTAATTGGAATGACAATGCTGATAATCTACAGTTTAACTAGTCATTATTTTAATATTATTATGTCAGGATCAAAAGATTCTGTTATTGATATAATTGTGAAGTGTAGATATTTTTACACTAACTCCACTTGTGACCATGACAATTTCAAAGACAAATTGTATAATTTCTTTACTGTTTAATGGAAGCTTTAGGGGGTAAGTACACTATTATATTGACAAAAAACATGATTTATAAGATTTAAAGAGAGAGGGTTTTCAACTTAAAAATATAATGGACTTTTTAATTTTTAAGAACCAAACAACTTAACAGCGTTTTTGATTTAACAAATTAAGAGAACATGTTAGTCATTATCCATATAACAGAAGAATATTTTATTATATTTTAGAAAAGTGATGTAGAATGTATATCCATATTAGGGTTCATTGTGTAATGTTAAAGGCAGGGCTCCCAATGTAAAATCACACACAATTGATACGATAGAAAGTCCATTAAATCAAAAACACCTTTTAATCAATTAAGGTAATGAGTTTAATAGTTTTACAGTTAAGTTATTAGACTTGGTAATAATGTGTGAGTGCAATTCTCTGCATTTAGAAATTGATAATCGTTCTTGTAAAAGTTTGGCTAATTTATAAGTGAAAATTTAAGTATTGATCTCATTCATGGTTGTTCTGTATTTGGCACAGAGCTGGAAATATAAGATATTCACTCACACATTACATGCAAACAGAATATAAGACTTGATATCTTTGTGAAGGATAAAGTAATTTTAATTAGATCAATTATAAACAAGTGTGTTATTAACATATATCTCAACTATTGAAAAGTATAAATAACATTTTTTTTATTAGCAATATTTAATATTATTCTTTGGCACTGATTTATTAACTTAAATTTAACAATAATAATTTATTTATTTATTTATTGCAATATTAGCTGTTATCACATATTTGCAAAATAAAATATTTATCATTACGAAAATAATTCCTAGTATATATTATAAACAATTTGTCATTACAAAAAAAAAGTTAATGATAAATTGCAATGCAATACTTCACTGCATTTTTGTATACAGTTAAAAATAAAAAATCTTTTATGTACAATATAATCTTTTTTTCCCTAATATTTCTTTTAAATGTGCGTAATTCTTTTTATTTACTTTATTGAAGGCACTTTACGATAACTCCAACAGGCTAATAAAATTCATCCAAATATTAACAAATTTCAACAACCTTATTGTTAAAAGAGAGCATAACTTAGATAGGAGATGGCTCGATAGAAATTCATAGTTGATAGATGGTACCTAAAAGAAAATCAAAGATTCAACAAAACAAATTTAGTCTATTATTAAAAGTAAAAACAAAACACAAAAACTTTATTAATACTTAACAATTTTATTTAACGTAATGATGATAAAACGTCAAAAATGTATATATTAAAAACACATTTACAATATATTTACAAGTTCGTTGTTAAAATAAGAACACACGCACAAAAATTAAGGAAGGCTTATTAACACTAAATTAATAATTAAGGGAAGAATTACAAACACAGAATGACTTCAGAAAAGAAATTAAATACAAATATAAAAAATATTGCAGGAGATCATAAATTTAAAAAACAATACATAGTCAAGCCTAAAAGACATTATTACTACTTAAAAGATATAAGATGATAATTTAAATAAAAATTATAGTAAAAAATTAAAAGCATATTTAAATATTGCAAAAAAAACTAAAAAATAACAAATACAATTATACAATAAAATATAAAAAGTTTACAATAATATTAAAGTCATGACTGGTATGAAATGAAAACAAAATAAATAAAATCGAAATACAGCCATTAATGTAAAGAAGAGGGAGCCTATAAAACAAGAAAGATCATTCCACTACTCTTCAAAATAAAATATTCACGTACCTTTTTTTTTAGCATCACACAATTATCCATAAATTCGTCAAACTTCGTCAGAAGCCATAGGAGGTGGTACATTAAGTCCATCACCACCAGGGCCATCTTCATCAACATTTGCTTTATTTAAAGCTACTTCAGCTTCTAAAGCTCTAATTCTATTTTCGTGTTTAACAATCATTGCTTTTAATTTGCGTATTTCATCAGCAAATTCTTGAAGTGTTTTATCCTAATTTTTACACAGCAGAATTATTATTAAGATAGTACACAGGTAATAAATATATTTTACTTACTGATACTTCCGTTAGTGCACCACCTCCACTAGCACCTTTACCACCTTTTGGTGGCATTTTATCAAGTACATTTCGTTTCTTCGTAACTGTAATAGCAGATTTTGATTCAGGTGGTTTATAACCATCTTTCAGAGAAATTAAAAGAGGATCTACATCTTTTCCTTCCATCCACTCATCTGCTGTCAACGCTGCCGTATCACCTAAGGTATCGGGATATAGATCTTCTTGGAATAATTCTGATTTTCGAGGTACTGTCATTGTAATAACCTAAAATAATGTTTACTATTATAAACTCAAAATCACATTTCTCAACACTTAAGACTTTTACAATACATGATTAAAAATATCGAGGGTCTCATATCAGAGGGGGATATAAACCAAATGTTAAATTTAGAGAAGAAAAATGTTTATAAATAAACTTTTTAGATAAAATATTTGTAATTTGAATTACAAGACCGAAATGGTGGATGTAAATTATTTGATTCTTATGGTGAATAGTTATACTACAAGGGACAAAGAAGAATCATGAATGAATTGTTTGTATTATACACCTATATGTTACGTAATGCAGTTGTTGGTTGATACGTCCCTCTGATTTAAAACCTTGATATGCACGTACAAGGTGATGACATTATCAACAGTATCATTCAAGCACATTTTACAGTTATTGCTTTTGCTTAAGCAAATAAAATTATGCACACATCAGTCAAATAAGATACTTGAAAGTAAACTGATGGATAAAACTGCTGAAAATTGATCGACTTGGTGGTCCTTCATAAGGGACTAATTTTGTTCTTCTTAATTCCTTGTGGGAGTTGAACAATTAGGAATTAAAAAAAAAGATTGTGGATTTTAAACTTCATGAACAAATATCTCAGAAACTAAGTCAGATAGACAAAAGTTAATATGTGACGATTTTGTAGGACATAGAATTCTCCATAATAAATACTCTTCTAAAGTCACCCGCTTCGATTCTATGTACTGTCAAAGTTTAATTTTTCAACTACAAAATTCCATACCTTGAAGGATAGGGATAAGTGAAGTCTTTTTAATCTTTGTGGTTTATTTTATAGCCTTTGAAGAACAGTGATTAAGATTTATCCTTTTATTTGAGTTGTTTCCCAATTTTATGTTTGATACAATTTTGTAAATTTAACCAATTTATATAGATTTTGTATAGCAGAGAATATCCCATGAGAAAGGTTGTTTCTTTCTTCTAATAAGATTGTTTTCTTTTATTCAACTGTAAGATTTAACTAAAATCGTGGTAAGTAACAAAAGATTAAAAGACTGGTTTATTTGAGAGAAGTCTGAAGTTATGCCAGCATACAGTGCACGAGAAAAGTCTGGAATAAATTCATTATTTGCAAAAGGGTGCATTATCAAGCAATATCCTCGGACACGTCAGTTTCCTTTTTTTTGCACACATTTTCATATTCAAATTGTATAGATGGCGTTGCTCAAGTTCCGGATATGATATCATTGATGATTTTTTTAAAAAAGCAACAGTATGTTTTTTTTGGTTGAATCTTGTAGATCAGCTCTTCCTGATTACGGCAATATAATATACTTACACCTTTATATTACAAATAAAGACTAGAAAAATTAATAAAGTATTTATTATAATGGAAATTCTAGGTTACATAAAAAATGTTACTGCACTACAAAATAATAATTGGAGGACGTGAAATAATTAAGTTAGTTCATAAACATGTTAATGAAATGTAAAATGTTCAAAGTATTTTAAAAAAAATGTTAAAATAAATTGCTTAACTCATGAAAAACCCAATGTGCTAGTAAATTAGAAACTAAGAGAAAAATATATCACAAGTAAACGAAAATAAAATAAATGGGAAATTTAAATTAAATGTTCGAAATTGCTACTGTTCTCTCTTAAACACAACTATAAACAATTGACTGTTTCAGTCCACACATTATTTAATATATTTTGATCTATTGCTCGAATGTGGTGATATATTCATTCCTTCAGTTCATCAATTGAACCCGCCGATCTGGATCATCCTCTATCAATTCTTGAATTAATTTAATTTTGTATGGATGATACTTGTTATTTTTCAAAACTTTACGAACTGAAAAATCGGAAATGTTGTGTTCATGTGCAAGATTTTCGTGGACGGACAGCAAAACATTCAAGCTATTTTCATCATTCACAACTCTGGTACATCCAGTTCTCAGAAGATCTTTAACAGCGCCGTACTCTCTAAACTTCTTTTCAGTCTTGCTCACTGTAGACTGACTCATGTTCTTATCTGGATATTTCAAATAAAACATATGACAAACTTCTGTGTGGGTTCAGGTTTTATTATCACAACCTATTATAATTAGTATTTCAATTCTTGGTTTTTCAGTTAGCATCTTTACTTTTCAAATGATCGACACTACGTTTAACACAGTAAAACTTAACTGGTTTTTTTGTTTGTTTGTTGTGTTTGTAAGACATAGCATACATCTACAAATGTTTTCTTGTAGTGCAGTAGCATTTATGTAACCTAGAATTTCTATTATAATAAATACTTTATTAATTTTTTTTGTATTTATTTGTAACATAAAGGTAATAAGTGTGTTATATTGCCTTAATCAGGAAGAGCTGATCTACAAGATTCCACCAAAAAACATACTGTTGCTATTTAAGAAAATCATCGATGACGTCATATCCGCAACTTGAGCAACGCCACCCGTACAATTTGTATATGAAAATGTGCGCAAAAAAAAAGAAAATCAACGTGTCCGAGGATATTGCTTGATAATGCACGCTTTTGCAAATAATGAATTTATTCCAGACTTTTCTCGTACACTGTATAGTGATTAAACAAGTAAATAAATTCTTACAAAAAGTGGGAAACTAGCTCATAAACAAAACCACAGAATTCTGTGACCAGTCATGTTGCATGATATTTTTGCAGTTTTATAATAGATGTCATGATGGTCAAAGCCGAGTGAGATTACAGCAGTGTTATGCATGTGGATTCAGCGCTGGTAAATTTTTGTCAAGGATAAAAAATACAAATTTTATCTTATCTATAACAAGACTCTTAAAGAGAGTATTTGTACCATGGAAATAATGCACATTTAATGTGCATTTATTTAAATTTCTCAACAATAAATAAAGGTAAGGAACAAAAGTTTTGTTACTTCCAATTAACTATGATGATGCTATAATAAATATTTTAGATGTGAGGAATTGACACAGTTTAGCAGGATCTGTGATTTGTATAAGGATAATCTATCACATTTTGAGGACAACTTAATTAAAGGTACAAATAAGAAACATCTTGCTCCAAATGCTACACCAACTATAACCCAGTAAGAAGCAGCAGAACAAGATTCAAGTCGGTTGCTTTTAGGTATGCATATCTTTAACAAAGTATCAGAAATTTATAATTATACAATGTGGTTCATGGGAAAGTAAACCATTTTAAATCATAACAAGTTACTTACGTCAATGGATATAAAAACTACGTTTCCTTGATTATTTAGTAATTAGTTTAGAAACATAAAATATTTTCAACCTGTACAATGTAATTTAGTTTGTATCATATGTAATATTGAATGTGAATTTTGTCTTTTATTTTATTTAAATTTTGAAAAACAAGAGAAATAATATTAATGTAATTGATAAAAGACAATAACTGTACATAATACCTGTATAAATAAGCAACAACAAAATAATTTTTTTTTATAAATTACTAAGTAATGTGAAAACACAACCATTTTATTTATTGATTTATTTAAATGTAGGCATTTAAGATAGATATCTGAGTACGAGAACATTAATGTATCTAAAATGCATTGTGACAAATTTGATTCCTTTGAATATTTGTGCACGATTTATTATCCTCTTCTTTAATTTAGCATAATGAAATTATAAATTTGGTAAAATGAAATTTAATAACAAAAAATTCCTAATATTAAGTTAGTGAAAGTAATGGAGTAGTAAGTAGGAAAGTAGGAGCTTTTCTAGTAATTTATAATTCATAACACCACTGACTAAGCATAGCCACATCTGTTTGAAGTATCGGTATTATCCTCTTAACTGTTAGTTGAAGGTTATCGGTTGGCTTTAAAAAGTTGGTTTACTTGTTTTAATCACTATATGCTGCTTATGCTATTTGTCTCAGATGAGTTACTATCAAACAGTGAGAGATAACAGTTGTTGTGTCATGTTAAGAGCTGGTGACATCTCATTAATAGTGCAACATAACTAAGG
Organism: Ignelater luminosus; assembly: GCA_011009095.1. Taxonomy (NCBI): domain Eukaryota; kingdom Metazoa; phylum Arthropoda; class Insecta; order Coleoptera; family Elateridae; genus Ignelater; species Ignelater luminosus. The sequence goes on from VTPC01090587.1 coordinate 1,135,590, forward strand.
AATGCATGCATGTAAGGAGTACACACGCAAAGGACATCGAGACCCAACGAGCCACTGATAAACAAATTGTTTCACATGAACTACATCACTATCTTAAGAAAATTGCATGTATGTGATTGTCCAGCCAAGTAGTACCAATAAGTGCAACGTGTTTATATGCTCCTGCGGTCAAGTATTCCAACAACTTTACTATGCCATCAACTAAGTGATACTACTTTTTGGCTATTACTGAACACGGTATTGACCATGTGTTAGTTATGTACAGTCATCTACAAAAGTAAAATCCCAGCTGTAGCCAAGTAAAGGAGGGTCTAGCACAAATTCAAAATATGTTATTGCATAGAAAGAGAGAACTTGGTCCATAAATCCTTAATTGACAGAAGTCATATGGAGAAATGGTTGCTATTAAATTGGTTCTAAAAACTTTCTATTTCATGAATAAAATTCTATAATTCCCACAAATCATCTTATCTGAGTAATTAATATAATTATTTAAATTATCTCAGTTATTCAACCACTGCTGCTTTTGTAGGAAAAGCTCGTATTATATCTTCAAAGTAAGATGTTTATGCATCAATATTTCCAGCTTACTACCTGCTTTTAATATCAATTGATTTTACTTATTCTTTAGTAGTCTTAAAAACATGGTTCTCAGCTTGTTGTGAAAATGTAAAATAATTTGTCTACCTTGCAAAAGCTAGGACATTACTTTTGTGTATTACTGTACACTTTGAGAGATAGTAGACCAAATTCAATGGCGTGGCCACATGGTGTGAAAAAATTGAAAATATTTAGCTGCAGCCTGCACAGTCAGTGAACATCTTCTTTTCTAATTTATTGTTTGCATAAAAGTCAAAAAGGCTCAATGCAACTGACACCTCAGTTTTTAATTCAATTCATTACTAACCAGATTGTAGTCTTGCCTCAATTACCTTATTTTTTTTTTATTGTTCTACAATCATATACAGGGTGCGCCGAAAAACCGTTGACATGGAGCTATCACAGACTCTTGGAGTCAAAATAAGTGAATACTTCATTGGCTCATAAGGAGCTTCCAAAATTTCTTAGAAAATTCTAACTTTTATTTTTTAAATAACTCAGAAATGCTTTGTCTGATTTGAATGAGATTTGCTATATACAGTGGAACCTCCATAACTCGAAATCCAAGGGGCGCGATTATTAGTTCGAGTTATAGAAAATACAAGTTACGAAAAATTATGTGCTATTGGTATTGAAGTGCAAGAGAACACAATAAATTTCAAGTTGAAGAAAAATTCGAGTTATAGAAGTATATATTCTTATGCTAGAAGCATTAAACCGTGTGGAACATATTTGAAGTTCAATCTCAGTGGCATTGGTTTTGCTATAGGTGATCACTTTAAACAGAACTGAAATCTGATTTCGCATCTAATTTCTAAGTTGTAAATTATTCTAATAATTTTTCATTTTGTCTTTTGGTTTTCTAGTAAATTGCATTTAAAAATGCTAGCGAGACATTTAGTTATCCAACAAAAAGCAAAAACACCAGTACATACCACTTAAATCTGGAAAAAACATTAATAGTTTTACAAAAATGTTCAAATGACTACCACCTTTGTTAACGCAGAGATCAATCCGATGCAAAAAATTGAAATGTACCCTTCTCAAAATTCTTTCATTTTATTAGAAAAATAATGCCTTGCATAGGATCACATAAAAATCATTAAATGTGATGTACTAGAAACTTACAAGAAAAAGAAAAAAATTACTAGAATAACTTTTTCTCAGAAATGAAATGCCAAATCAAATTTTTATAACAGTGGTGTACTTTTTTTTACTTAAAAAGGAAATACTGGACCCTAGATCGATGTCACTGAGATCAAGTTTCAAATACTTTTCTGCAAGGTCTAATGCTTCTAATATGGTAATATTTCTATAGCAAAGCAAATAATTTGTCTACCTTGCAAAAGCAAATAGACAAAGCGTTCTCAAGTAATTTAAAATCATTGGCAGATATATCGTATGATTAGTATGATGCTCTCCAGAATATGAGTGAAGCACATTACTGCTTCTATTTACAATTTTAATTGAAAGTGAATAGTACCTATATATTAAGAGATTATTCATTACAAACAGTTCTGTTTTCCATGATTTAGTTTCAACCCTACTATGGACAATTACTCATTGCCTCCACAATCCCGTTGTCTGTTCAGCATGTGTTTATTCTGCTGAATATATTTTATAATAATTGTATTATTTGTGGTTTCATGTAGCTATTATTATTAAATTCAGGTTACAATAAAAATTTGCCAGGGATCTGTGGGTGTTGATAGTGTGGGTTTCCATGTTGGCTTGCTCCAGGAACCTTCCTATGAACTCTATATGGTGGTACCCAATATTATTATCATTTTTTTATTTAATTAGATTCTCTTCTAATTTTTTGCATTGAATGGACCCAATATCTTGCCAGAACCTAGAGTTTTCTTTAAGGGTATGAACTTAGTAACTACTCCTGACTAGTCTCAACTGGTTTATAAGATTGGAAACTCAAAATTATAAAAAAACAAAGATTTAAGAAAACTATTTATGCAAATACAAGTGTCATATCAAAATAATATTTTTCTGTATATTTGTACTTTTACTTTTTAATCTAAAACCAACTTCTCATACTATTTGATAGTTTTGTATATTTTATGTTTTTGAAGTAATAATGTATGTGTCATTTCTTATATCGTAAACAGCAGGCATAATTAGCAATGCTACCTGCCTGTAAATATAAAAATAAAATAAAAGATTTTATGGCTTTACCTATAAATAAGAAACTACAGGAACTACTACTATATTCTGAACAAGGATATTAATTAAATAACAAATAGGGTAAATGCACCTAAAGTTATCCGGTTCCAGTAGCCTGCCGCCTAATGAATTATTATTTACAAATAAATTATGGCAGCTGAAATAGTTAACTGTGATTTTTAGTTCTGTGTTATCTTCCATCCTTAGTTCTGAGCATTATGTTATATTCAATCTAGAAAATAAAAATTATAAATCAATTATTAGCTTTTAGTTACTTCCAGAACGTGATTATGTTAAGATGACTGCCATAGTACGTTTTCATTAAAGAGAACCTTCTACATATGCATTTTTGTTAACATCTTCATGAAGATTTTTGTTTGTTAAATTATAGCAGTCCTTTTTCATATTGAATATGACAATCATGATTTTTGTAGTACAGAGCAGCTGATTACTGGGGTAAAGTACAAATTTTGATAAATTATTTTTTTAATATAAAACTAACATTTTATGACTTTTGATGGTCGAGTATGTATACCATTTATGTATACATAATTATACAGAAAGTTTCATTAATAAATATTATTGTTTTAAATTTAAATGAGTTTGAATTTCAAATATCGTTTAGGTGGTCGATGACTGGGGTATTTACCCTACCTAAATTAATATTTCATGAATTTTTCGCAACATTGACTTCTCATATTTCTTGGATAATTTCATAAATTTAAGGTTTCTAATATGTAAAGTTTGGCGCAAAATAAGTGGGCGACTAAATATTTTTTTTATTTCTCTTTTTAATATGTAAACAGCTTTTGGTGTTTTATGATAAAAATACAGTAGTAGGGTCTAGCAAAATACACCAATGGTGTATAAAAAAAATCAGCACATGGTAACTTTGACTGAACAGTACATAATGTTCAATATTTTCACTTAAATGGACATCAGTATTTCATATTACCTCCTCTAAACTCCACAATGGCCTACATGTGGTTATTTTTCTAAATGGATTTTCTTTAGCATTGTATACTGTTCAATTAAAATTAACATATGCTGGCTTCTTTATATACCAATGCAGTAGTTTGCTATACTATACTATTGTGTTTATGAAATATAAGAAATTAGATTTGCAAATTAAAAAAGAAATAAAATGCAAAAAGATATCAAGATATTTAGTGACCCGTTTATTTTGCACTTGGGTGTAATTGGGCAGGCATAGTGACAAACCACAGAAAAACCAATGTAGTTTGAATTTGAAATAAGTCTGACAGAGTGACTAAATGCAAAAGGTTTTGTAAATCCTCTAATTATTTTCAAGTAAAACTATCTGATGACCAGACTATTTTGGAAATAAGTTAAAAACCTGATTCAAATTTGTAGTTTGTATGTTATGTAGTTAAATGATTTTTTGTTTGGAGTGTTGTAAGCTATAAGCTTTATAGACAATCTAGAATGGAAAGTTACTTAATTTCTTGATAGAGTTGTTCACAAGTTATATACTTTCATGTGAAACATAAAGGCTAATCTTTTGTAGTCTATGCATTTTAGTATATGAGGTTCTAAGTGATAAAACAATTTTATTTTATTTTATGCAATGTAATGCTTTTTTAATGTTTAGAAAAAGTTCTTGAGTACGAATTTGAGTATTAGGTAAATACAGTGTGTCCAGCATGAGGATCTTGGAGACTATCAAAGATACAGGGTCAGTTAAATTGGGGCAAAGTTGTGCATTTTAATGCTCAATAATAATCTAAATGAAAATCCGATCTAACAATTTGTTTTTAAAATAAACTCAAACAACGAAATTTTTAGATTTTTGGTTTTTGGCTGTAACTTCTTTATTATTGAAAATTTCTAAAACTGGTAAAACTTACTATGGCCACTTTTTTGTTTCTAATGTCTTAAACCTATAAAAAATCTTCATGCAACGTTTCGGCTTTCCAAAACCATCAAGTTCATTTTTTCTTATGAGCATTGAGTTAGATTTTGCTGTGGTACAATTAAGAGTTTTATGTAGATTTCCACACTGTGCCACATCAAGTATCTCAGATTACCCAAACTCAATCTACTAACAAAAATAGTTAATACTGAACTTTTGTCTAGTATGTCATGAAGTGAAGATATAAGTTCATTACTTGGTTTATTATTTAAATTATTACTTCATTTCATGGCATAGGTAAACAAAAGTGCAATGTCAACTATTCTTTGTTAACAGATGGAATTTTGGTGAGCTGATATACCTGATGTGACATCTTGTTGAAATCTCCATAAAATTCTCTATTGAAGCATGGCAAAATTCAACTTGAGGTTTATAAGAAAACATGAACTTGATGGTTCTGAAAAACCAAAACATCACATGGAAGTTTGGATAGATCTAAAATGTTAAAAACAAAAAAGTGTTACTGGAATGTTTTTATCAATTTTAAAAATTCTTAGTAAAAAGGAAGTTATAGCCAAAAAACAGAATGGGATACTTATGTCATTTTTTTTATTGTGGAATTGAAGAGTATTCGGATAAAAATTAAATGCGTATTTTCTTATCTTTTGAAATTGTTGATATTTATAGAGAAAAAAAATATTGAATACGTATTTATTATTACATACACTCAAACTAAAATATACAGGGTGTTACAAATTCGAGTAGTTGTATGGGGATCTCAAGAACCGTAAGAGATACGAATTTGTTTAAATTATTGCAAAGTTGCACATTTATGTGCCTAACAACATGCCGTTTAAAAAGTTTAAAAATTTTGAATACTTCCGGAGATATCTGGAAAAAACCGAAATAATAATTTTTCGTTTTTATTTTCTTACGCCTTTGTTTTCAAATTTATTTAAAAACTAATAACACCTTATTAGAGCACTTTTTTATGTTCTTTAAAACTGTGTAATCATTTTTTAAATACGACGTTTCGTATTTCAGATATCATCATCAGGTCAATTTTTTTCAATGCGGGCCTGGATTTCTTTTTACGTTTTTGTCAAAAACTGGTTTTCAAATGTATAATCCCATATTACTTTTTAAGAAAATTGCGTTTTGTAGTAAAGAAAATGATGCTTCTTTTATCGTCCAATTTTTTGCTGGTATGGTCCTGGATATATTAAACAGGATTCGTATACTAAGACAAATTAACATAACTGTAAAACTCGGTTTCATAAACATACTCAGTCTAAGTTTATTTAAATTTATTTTATTATTTTGTTTGCGTTAAAATGTAGTTGAACAAACAAAAAGAAAAATTCACAATAACAACTAAAAAACTAGACTAAAATACTGAGAAATCTAATAACAATAACAACTATTAAAATTAAATTAAAAAAATAAATAAATTTTTAATTTTTTCATAAATGCTCTAAAAGACCACCATTTGCTTCAATACATCGATTTATTTTTCGTCTTATGGTTATTATAGCTCTTTGAAGGCCCCTCCTGTCCAAAGCAGTAAATGTATTGAAAATGCGCATTTATGAAAAAATTAAAAATTTATTTTTATTTAAATAATAGTTGTTATTGTTATTAGATTTCTTAGCATTTCAGTCTAGTTTTAGTTGTTGGTATTGTGAATTTTCCTTTTTGTTTGTTCAAATACATTTTAACGCAAACAAAATAATAAAATAAGTTTAAATAAACTTAGACTAAGTATGTTTATCAAACCGAGTTTTACAGTTACAGTATCCAGGACCGTACTAGCAAAAACTTGGACGATAAAAGAAGCATCATTTTCTTTACTACAAAACGCAATTTTTTTAAAAAGTAATGTGGGATTATACATTTGAAAACCAGTTTTCGACAAAAACGTAAAACGAAATCCAGGTCCGTATTGAAAAAAATTGACCTGATGATGATATCTGAAATACGAAATGTCGTATTTAAAAAATGATTACACAGTTCTAAAGAACATAAAAAAGTAGTTTAATAATGTGCTATTAGTTTTTAAATAAATTTGAAAACAAAGGCGTAAGAAATTAAAAATGAAAAATTATTATTTCGGTTTTTTCCGGATATCTCCGGAAGTATTCAAAATTTTTAAACTTTTTAAACGGCATGTTGTTAGGCACATGAATGCGCAACTTTGGGATAATTTAAACAAATTCGTATCTCTTACGGCTTTTGAGATCCCCATACAACTACTCGATTTGTAACACCCTGTATAAGCGCCAAGTGATTAAGTCAGCTACCCTTCTCATGTTATAGGTTAAAGGAAAATAATGTATTTGCATTAGCGCCATGCACGGTCTTGAAAATAGCTAGATAGCTGACATTTATGTATACCTAGTGCAAGATAAAACTATTCGCATGTGTTGTATTTTTACATTTCAATTATCTTCTAAAGTATTTAATATCTTATTGATAGGAAATTCATTATTTACTTGGATTATTTATAAAATGGTTAAGAATAATTTGCACCCCTTGATTTTAGTACTTCTAAGTAAATTCTGTTTTTCAAGGTTATTTTAAAAACTAAAGATGTTAGATTGGATTTCTTTTTAGATTACTATTGAGCATTAAAATAAACAACTTTGGCCCAATTTTGGACCTTGCATCTTTTATAGTTTCCGAGATCCCTAAGCTGGTCATGCCTATGGTGGACACACTGTATATGAAAATAAAACATTTTTATAACAAAAAAATAAAATAAAACCTCCCTGAAAGTGGACACTCAAAAGAACCAGAATTTTGTCCACATTCAAAAGTCAAGCTATATCAAGTAATTCAAAATGACTGTTGTTTCAAACTTTGCATGTAGCATATTAATTGTTGCAGTTGGCATTGCTAATTCCTGTTCAATAGTATAGCAAGAAAAACTCATCCTCAATGCAAAATAGTATGAAAATAAGGAAAGATATTCAACTAGAAAGAAAAGAACTAATTGAAGTAATTGTAATAGCAATAAAACCAAAAAATAGAAAAAACTCAAGTCACAATGACAACTTACAATGCAAACAGAAATATGATGAAAAGTTTTTATATCACACAAAAAATTCAAACAGGCATTTTGAATCACCTTGCATAACTTTACTAAGATACAGGTATCTGCTTCACAGAGCATACACATAGGGGAAGATGAGACAAGTTGGGCACCTTGACATAATATATTGAACAATGACGTATCAAATGGCTGTATGTAGTGATAAATTTGTGTATAAATCGATATTGTAAAAAACATGTATATGAGGCAAGAAACAGCAATAGAAATATCTTGTTTATATTTTCTAATTTTACTTAATAGAACTCCACACTAAATAACAATACTTTTACTATTATAAATAACAAAGACTTTTATAACTCTATTAACTAAAATATACCTAATATGTTTAATTAGATTTGCAGCAGTAAATGATTATGTAAGGCAAGTTTGGCATATGAAACTCGCCCCACAAATTTCTGAAGTTGTCCCACACTACGCAAAACTAAGATTTCATTTTCTAAACTGATTTTACAGTAGTAAATTGACCATTTGTTTACTAGATATCCAGTAAAAAAAAATTTAAGCGTTGTAATACTGAATTACATAAATTACCAAGAAAATGTAGTAAGAAGTGTTAATCTACCTAGACTTGAACTTGCATTTGACATACCAAAAATTTTTCTCAATATTTATTAGTAATTACTACTTCGCCAACAGCACTATTATTGTGAAAATTATATGTAACTTTTTATCGTCTCAATTAGATGCAATTAGGTGTTAACTTTATATGATATCTAGCAACTACCGAACTTGCTCCACCTTCCCTTAGTAGAGATTCAATGTATAAAAAAAATGCACATTTGAAAGACTGCAGTAACAAACTCTTATTGAGTAGGTGGAAGCAAAAAAAAATTATTTATTATCTTTCATCCACCTTTAATTTCACTAACAAATGTTAGCTTGTTTATGTTTAGGTTAATAATTTACCTGACATAAACCGGAGTTTGTGAGCCTATAAAATCTTGTAATTTCACAAGTAGTAACATCACATCCTCTTTTAGGCATCATTCCAATGCCTCTTTGTGGATCAGGTGTTTGGAAGGTATTGATATAATGCACAAATGGAGGTTCAGGTGTAATTTCAAAATATCTAATAACAGAATCACCTTTTCCACACAGATATACAAGATTTGTATCAGGATCATAGAGTGGAAACATAACTCCATTGGAAGTGTCAAGTTCAACCATGACAATAGGTTCATTTAAAGCATCTGGTGTTCTTAAACTATACTGTCGCTCTGACATCTTTGAGAATCCTGTTGTAAATACAAGACCGTGCCTTAAAAATATTGCTCTTGTTGCCTTTGAACCTTCATGACAGATTGCATCAGATTCTATTTCACCTGTTCTTGGATTAATAATACGAATTTTCTTATCTTTACATGTTGTAAGTAATTTTGAACCATCCCAATTGAAACAAGCACTGTACACGATGTCAGGATGGGAATCAATATGAACCAGAGCTTCTCCTGTACCGACATTCCAAATTACAACCTGGTTATCACTTCCAGCTGTAAGAAGCACATTGAGAGCAGTAGGATGCCATAAAACAAGACCAACTCTTCGTTGATGATACAAAAGGTCTACTATAGGTTCCGTTAAAGTTTTAATAAGACCACCATCAGGTATATGCCATACTTTAACTACACAATCTTCTGAGCCACTTGCTATTACATTATCATTGTGAGGACAAAATGCTATATCTAAAACTGGGCCTTTGTGACCACCTACTAAGGGATGATCTGCTGCTATTCGTCCAGCCTATTAAAAAGAAAAGGAACAGTTTTATATCAGAAAAAAGGTTCATCTTAAAATAAATATTGCAACATGTTATTTATAAATACCAAAAAAATGCACAGGAAAATTTATAAACTGCCATGTATATTTAAAGCATATGTCCGACTATTTTTGGATTTGAAAACCTGCCAATTGTGGTGCAGTTTTCAAATATATTATTTTTTAATCATGTTTCCCTTAAGCTGTGTATTTCTAATTACAATTAATAATTTAGAAATTTAAAATTATTTATTAATCAAGCTTTAGATATGAACATGATCGGCAAGAGGATGTCTACAAGTTAGTGTTTATCTTATCTCAAGTACACACTCACTTCCTTTAAATATACATTTATATATAAATTTTTTTCAGTGATAACTGAACTAGTAATTATTCAACATTTTAAAATACTCATTACTACAATAATACAATTTAAAGTTCGATAAATATTTCACATTATGTAATCTATAAGGAATACTTACATTTTTGTGTGGTAAGACGATAAATGCCCCTCCGCCAGCACTCTCAACAATTATTGCTAGAAACTTTGGATTTACAGTACAGAAAGTAGAATCCCAAGAACTTTTGCTAACTCTTATATTATCATAACACTGCTCTCTTTTTAAAGCTGTACCATATACATGTCGAAACTTAGAGCTGCGAACTACTCTAAAAGACATCTGAAAAATTATAAATTAAATGTATAATTCGTAACGCTTCTATTAAGTATTAAATTAAATAAACCGTTAATTTTAATTCTGAATTCCCATTAAATCAAAACATAACCTCAAAGAATATTCATTTCTAATGCATAAAACAGTATGCATACCTTGAAAGATGCACTAATACGCAATAAAACTTAAATGAAACACTAAAATCACATCGAAAACTTAACTATAAAATTAATAAATTCGATTTAAAACCTAGGATAAATTTCTAGATCACGAAAACACTGACGATCTAAGCAAAAGGCCATATTTGGATATGCGAAAATTTTGAAACGTCAAAGTGAATTAAGCGCCATCTCTTAGAGATTATTCTAAGTAGCATTTTCTTTTAGAGTTTTGAACCTTTTGAACAAAGAAACGAGAGAAACCTTCTTGAAGTTTGAATTTTTAAAAAATTTGCAAATTGCATGTTTTATGACATATTCACAAACCATTTGTTGAAATACTCTGGTCAACGAAGTTAGAATGTACCACATTATTAATAACTACAGTCAATTGCATAAATAGCAAGAACCATTGAAATCTATACTCGTTCTATATTCTGTGCAAATTTTACCATCCTATAGATACCCTTATTTATTAATAAGCAACAGTTTATTTCTTAGTTTAATTTTTTAGGTTTATATAATTACTTAATTTAGATATAGAATGTTATAATTCTTTATTAGGTGTGTTCAATGGATTCAGCAATTTGTATTAAACACACTGCTACTTTTCTCTAAGTTCTCAGCAAGCTGAGTTTTGCTAAAACGCTAACTTAGGGTACTTTTCTATGCTAGATAAAAAAAAAGATAAATGAAAGTTACATTTCATTACAGATTATGTTATTCTGTAAGTTACAGCAATTAAGTACTAGAAAGCTAAGAGCTAAATCACGGAGTCCATTGAACACACCAATTATTATTGTACTAGTAGTTGTTGTTACTCATTTGGTTTTTATATTAATTAACTCATATTATTATTAATGTTTCTGTGTCATTTATACAACTAATATGTAACTAGACAAGACGTTCAATAAAGAATTTTATCTGTCTTGATTTATATTCGAGATGTATCAATTTGCCATACAAAACCAAATAGTTGCAAATATTGACTCCTCTAATTATTTTAGAACAAAAAAAGTGTAAATAGGTTTTCTATAGAGAAAAACATACTGCATTTGTACATGTTGCTGCTTTTTATTTTCCCTTTTTTTACAACCATCATTGGAACATTTTAATGAAACATTGTTTATTTTTTGTTAAAATATTCCAATCCATATCTAATTGTTGTAGAACTAGATATTTTAATTTATTAATTTTCCCAATTTTAGAAAATGGAAAAGCAATGTACAGATGCAGTATTCTTTTCTCTTCAAAGAACCTATTTACACTTTTGCTCTAAAATAATTGAAGGAACCAATAGTTGCTACTATTACAACAGTTCTGGGTGGTCTACTGCCAGCTCCTCTCGTAGACTAGACACTAGAAACTGTTCATATTTTACCAAGAAATTTCACATAATTTTTCTACCAGTTCAATTCTTCTCTTGGTAATGATTTCCAATCAGAGACAAATGTGCCTTAGTGGAATACGAAGTCATTAAAAAAAAAATTAAGTTACAATCAAAAAGTTGCTCTTCTTAATACAAACCACTTTAAAATGACATACTTAAAATGACCATTGACGCAGTTTGGAACTGTCGATATTTTCATTTGCTTTAAGAGCAGTCTACAACCAAAAATTACATTTTAAACTATCAAATTTGAAAATTTGTAACATCTTTTTCACGATAAAGTGAAACTTTACAAAAACTTTTTTTCATCCTTTGATTAGAAAAATGTAAAATTTCTTTCTCAAATTTTTATTAGAAGAGAAGATATTCATCTTCAAAACAGGATGCAGTGTGGAAGACATGTATGGAACAAATTCATTATTTTGAAATCCATGAAAATGGTTTAGCCATGTTGATGTTTCTTTTCTATAAGAAATTTTTGTGTAGTTAAATTTTTAAAATCTACCACCAGACAGTGCTGGTGAAGTCACCATAGATTTTTTTTAAATAGTGCTATCAATTTTGATTTGCCTTTACTTTTCTCTTTTCAATCACATGCAACTTGTCTAGTTTTCTTCTAATGTTACTCTTAAAAACTCAACAAAATGTTCAAAGCCATGATCGGAAACATTTTTAAACACTGAATTGACTGTCATATGGTAACCACACAACTAAATAAAAACTTGAAAGTTTAACAAAGGAAGATGGCACATATGGTCATAGTTCAAAGTTACTGCAAAAAAACTGGAACTGCAGAAATAACAAAAGCCAAAAATCTACTAATAATTAATTGATTAATGATTGGCTGAACTCTTTTCATATGCACAGCCCATGAATAATTTTCAGGGTAAATTGAAATCTATTAAGTTTGTAGTTTATGCATAAATTATGTTTCTTAAGGTTGTCCTTATTCTATAATATAAACGAATAGCCAAAAATACACTATGTATGTATTTATTATACCAACAATTCATGACGTAAACGAAAAGATCTGCTAGACTGACATTATTGCATTATTAAAAACCACAGTATAAAAATTAGCAAGTCACAGGAATCTTGAATCAGCTTAAAAAGATGGAGCAAAACTTCAAATGATGTAACAGAGATTGAGGTGCAGAAGTTAATGGAGAAATTCAAGATTTCTTCAGAAATGTATAATTTAGATGCAAGATTGGCATTATCCTACATAACACAAAATGTATAATGTGTTTAATAAAATGTTCAGTTTTTTCCTTATAGTTATTTTGTAAGTGCAGTTATAAAGTGTGCACTTTAAGGTGTTCAATGAGGAATGGGACAGTGCAATATTTCAGTAATGGATGAAAATTTTGAGATTCTGGAAATGACACACAGGGGCACACATTTGCTGGTATAAAAACTTTTAACTTTCATGTTAAATCAAAGTTCTTTTTACCCTCTTATCAGTCATGTTGACAGATTTTTTTTAACTTTCTGGCCTGGAGAACTAAAGATGGCTGTGGGAATGACATAATATAGAATGAACTATAAAGAATTGTAAACAACTGGTACTGGATAGAATATTCATTAGAATATCACCAGAAACTATAGAATAATGAAATCAGTTAATTAAGGTAACTAGATAAAAACTAAAATTAAAATTTTACAAGTGAGCAAAAGGTATATCCAAGATGTACCTGTTATCACTCTTTATTTTTTGGACATACATTTGCACATCTAGTATTGTAACTATAGGCAGTTGATAAACTTAGTTCTCATATCAAAAGAAGACTTAGACTGTACAGAATGTATGTAGAACTGTATAAAATTAAATTTTCTGGAATACTAAAGTAACTATTACAGTAATGAACAAAGAGACTACAGTTACAGCTTTTATTAAAACATGCATTTGGCCACTTTAAAGTTAAGAAATACAGTGAAAATAAAGTGATTTAAAAAACACTATGCAGTGGTTAAATTTAAAAATTGACTAGGAGAAATTAAAAAAATATTTATTACTGGTCACAAAAAAATATTACCAACCAGTATGGGCCCTGTTGTTCATAGAATGGAGACTTTATAACTAATATTTCAAATCGTAACAGCAAATAATTGATAAATTTGCATTATTAGAGATTATATTTTATATACATATATATTATAGCTTTTATAATTATTAGTGAGAGCATTGCCATTACCAACCTGCACCTTTCTGCCAGAAATGTCAGTAACTTAGTACATGTGTCAAGTATTCAAAAGCAACAAATAATTTGAGACATTGCTTTAACATTTTATTTATTATCTAAAACATTAATGTAATATAAAAAAATAACAGACACAACAGCCTTTTAATCATTTCACCTTCAAGTTTTTGTTTTATTTAAGTTTACATAACATTGTGGAAAATATATGTAAAAATCACAAGTGAATAAAAATAAATAATAGTATTTAATACTTTTGCTGATATATTCAACAATCATTAACAGCACTAGACTATAATGAGCATTTCTATTATTATTTCCAGAACAGAAGTAAACAAATTATTACCAAAAGGGAAATAAGAATATCAAAATAATATTTAAAGAATAACACGGAATGTTATGTTAAACATAAGTACAATTAACTTTCATTTTAGGAGGCACTTTGTAGAAGCACCAAATTATCTTTATTATCATATGGTAAAAAAAGAGAAAGTTACATTATAAGAATAGCCATTATAAGTGTTAATCTTTGACAAGAACTAAGTACAAAAAAGTACTACCTAAATTATAATCATTACATTGACAAATATTAAGCCACAGGAATTATGACGGAGGATTTTGATTATTGTACTGTGGTCTGCCTGCCAATTCTAAAAGATAACGATCGGGATGATCAAGCCAATCAGCAGCACTTAATTTAACACAACGTTGTCGTTCAGCCTCCTTCACTTCCCATTTTTTAATATCCAATTGGGCCTCCCTACTTGCTTGATCTCCACAACCCCATACTTCTATGTATTCAAGGCTGTAAGGGATTTTCCGATATTCCATCTACAATAAGTAGTAATTGAGAAATAACTAAAATAGTTTTCAAAACAGAAGGTGTCAAACATTTGTTTATTTGTTGAAACACAATTTTGTAATTTTAAATATTTAGATCAAATTAAAATATTACATACATATTCATCCATTTGGCTGTTGAGGTTAATTTCTATCTTACCAGAAATAGTGTCTACTTTTTCATTTTAAATAGCACTCTGTATACAGTGCAAATACCAGCTGTGGAACATTCTAAACCAAAGATTCTCTGTGCATCTTAAGCTAAAATCCTTTGAAATGCTGGTCTTCTATTTTAAGTGTGCATATTCTGATACATAATAATCAGGCTGCAGATCCCCATAAACACTAGGTACAGAGCCAGCTGCATCAACATTGAATTAAGTGATGTTCGTTCCACCTGTCAACTGGTCTCCTATACAAGTACAACCCAGGTAATTCCCTGCTAACATTTTGTTCATACGTACTGTCTTATTACTGGCTGGCCAGTTAAGGATGCCTCCAGTGCTTATGGGGTTTCTTAGCCTGGTAATAATAAACAGGTGAGGCGATCATTAAAATTATGTTTTCATCAGTAATTTTCCTTAATTGCTAGGTATGTTTTTTACAACATTTTCTAATTCTCCTTAAAACATACTTTACAATAGAGCATTTTCATTAAAAAAAATTTAAAGAAAATTCTTAAAGATTAAGTTACAAATTAAATACATTAATCTATTTACAGAAATAAATTTCAAATAAAAATGAACAGTTTAATGGTAATTCAAGAAAACAAATAAGCACATTTGTAAAGAAATGAACACAAGTTTCAATACTGATAATAAAATTAAGGTGTTGCTATTTGAAACAAATGAGAAAACATCAAATGTTTTCTTAAATGTAATAAAAGCTAGACTGCTATTTTGTAATTATATTAACAAGCCAGTGATTAAAGTTTGTAATAGAAAAAAGAGCAACTATTCTCGTTAGTCATTTTAGCATGCTTGAAGGAGATATTTAAAAAGAATATTATGTAATCTAAGGCATATTGGTTTTAATAAATGGCAAAGTGTTACACATCATTAGAAAGGTAATTCAAGGTAAAATTATATGATCAAATAATAACATATAGGGTAATTTGAAAATAAACAATTAAACAACTTCTGGTAAGGCTAGAAGTAATCTTCAACATTCAAATGGATCAAGATGTGCCTAACATAATGCAATATAATTATTTAAAATTTCAAAGCTTCTTTTCAAATTCATTTTCCTTTGGCACCCTGTATATTACAAACCTTTTCAAAACCAGCATTAATTGAAAGGATTGGGCTACGTGGATCTTTACCTACTCGTAAACCTTGTGGGTAGCCACGTATAGTAGTGTTCAGGTACAGCATTTTTGAACCCTTCTCCAACATTAGAAATCTACAATAAAATGTAAACATGTAGAATCTAGTTATATAGTACAAATCATATTTTAAGGAATCTTGCACGACATAATTTAACATACTTGAGTATGTATGTGTAGCTTTTGCATTTTTGTGAGAAAGAGTATGAAGAAGAAATTATATGATAGTGAGTAGTAATTGTTGAGGTTAGGATAAACTAGTAAAATACTAGGCTTCAAGTTCAATGCAATATTTGGCACATTAAAGATCTCAACTGAACACTGGAACTACTCTTAGTTATGCAAAATTCTCATGTGAGTGATGTGAAGAGAACTTTTGCAGTTTCTAGATATAAACAGTTACATGGAAGAATGACATAAGTGCCAAAATATTAGAATCCAAGTATCTGGTATCATTAGAGTGCTGAGCTTAAGTTGCATAAATCTATGCAGACAACATAAATTCCATAAAATCGAAAATTTGATATTTATGTTGCATTAAGTGCTATTCATAGATATTTTAACTTTTATATTGTGTTGGTATTAAATTTATAATAAAAGTAGAAAAATCTATTGTTTTTATTGTATCAGAAATTCATCATGCTGACTGTGATGCACCAAAAGATGTCGTACTGACATAAGTGACCAATTAGTTTTTCTCAAACAATTCCTACCATTTCTTACACAGTTTCAGGAATTTTGTTTGAGAAGTGTTAACTTCACAGCTAATGCAATAATATACATTGAGAATGTTAACAAATTAGTAACATTATAAAAAACTATTTTAGGTCTCCTGTAAAATTATCTTCATCACGCTTGTGTCATTCTTGTGTGTAACCATCAATATTATTAGGCTAATGATCATAGCAGTCAATAAACAGCAAGCGAGCTATTTAATACATTTTTGAATAGAATACAATGTAGCTAACTGAGATATGTAAACATGTTCATCATAATGCATTGCACTCTTTACAATAATAATAAAAATCTGCTAGTGATTCCTCTTTTCACAAGCTTTTAAATAACTCTACTAACAAAACATTAGAGAGAATTCAAATTACAAAGGTTTAACAATTGTATGTAAATGTTGATAATAAAACTGGGCCCAAAAAGATAACAACATTGTATTTTTTCATTTTCATAAAATTCAACATTTAGTGAGAAATTAACATTTAGGCTGTTTACTGCAAAATTATTTGTTTAAATCGATTCCAATCAAATTCACAACTTTAAACAAGAATCATATTTCAGTCAGATTAGCTAGATTACGAGAACTTAACCAGTAATCTTATGTAGATTTTGTTTGTGTTTCCTACTCAGTTTTGTTTGTATGTTTTCTTGGTTCACCATCACACATCACTTTAGTTCAGTTTAGATAAGTAACAATCTCAAAACATAACTTATACGTTACCACCTCATTATTCTGAACAAAACTTACTTTGGATACAATTGAAAAAGAATTGCATCTTCTCCACCCCAGTACAAATGTGATTCCTTCCATTCATTTGGACAACCTATACAAAATATTGATCCTCCATCAACTTTCAGCAAACATAAAGTGGCACCTTTGTATGCTAAAACATGGTGCATAAATCTGTTTGCACCTAAACCCATTTCTTCCGAATCATAAAGATTTACCCAATGTGATGGCACAGCACATAATAGTTTCATTAAGAAGGCTTGACTTGATAAACCTGTTATTATAAATAAATTAATATTCTTTAAGATTAATATCAAATAATTATCACTCACCAACACCACTATTATTAGGTGAATGAGCTCTTTGAGGGCGAGAATAAAGAGGTGGAAGTGCACCTGCTAATAACCACGACATACTCATTTGTAGTAAATGGGGATGGACATGTTTGCCTTGACTAAATGGCGGAGGTTGTTCCAATACAGGTGTTGCCAATTCTAAACCTGAATTGAATTATATTAAATTACTAATCCTATAGGTTATACCTTAGAAACACATCAATAGTAGTGATGCAACTGGTGATTCCACTATATAGGATTCTTATAGGCCGAATAGTAGGATAACCAAATAGCCTATACTAATTCTATGGGACCAGATAATCCAGTTGCATCTCTGATAAATACCTTTCTGACAAACAGATGCTAGTTCCATAATAATTAAAAATGATCTTATAAAAATAGTAATAATAAAATAAAAGAGTAGGGAAAGTATAAAATGCATATTTTTTGATTATTCATTTAGAAATGCATAAGTATGGATTTAAAGATTTTATTACCTCACAAAATGATAAATTATGTTCTCATAAGAATAAAATTTTATCAAATTATACAGTTTTTAATGCCTTTTGTAAAACAGTTAAAAAAATGGAGCTTACACCTTTTTGTCGCTGGAAATTGTAAAATAATTCAATATGTAAGATAATTATACCTTCATCAGTTTTTCCTACCTCAAGACCTATAATAAAAAATGTCATTAAGGAAAAATTAAGTTCTCTTTAGCAAATTGAATGCATTTCTAGCATACGGTAACATCCTATCAACTTATGCAAGGATATAATAGTATGTCTTTTTTTATATTTTTTTCATTAACATGGAATATGTTCAGATATAATTACATTTCAAAAGCGCAAATTGTCTACCACCTTCAAAATACTTGTGACTCAAAGTTTAGCACCTTATTTGATGGATAATACAAATCTACTTTTCTTCATCTTAAAAAAAAAAAAAAAATGAATTAGTATCCAACATTCACTGCTCTTACTCTAGCAGTGAGTGCTAAGAGGCATTTCTTCCGAGAAATATATGTAATATGATTTGAGTTGGGTAGGTAAAGAAGGAAGAAACTCTGGAAAAAGCTGTCTGCTTTGTACCTTGCAGTGAGTATTACATTTTTAATTTTAATATGGATCATTGTGTACATTTTTCACCTACTTTGCATTTATATTAAAAAAAAAATACTAATAATACTTGGAAAATGTCTGCATTTTGCAAGAAAATAAGAAGCCTACTAATATTTTAAAATCTTATTCACTTAGAAAAGTCAAGAAATGTGTTAAATATACAGTAATACCCTGAACTTATGCGATAGGTGGGACCAAGCAATAACCATGTAAGTGGAATTCACATAAGTTGGGGTACAATTTTGCAAATAAATACACACAAATTATGTTTAATTGGAACCGGAGACTAAAGAAAACAATAATTTAGAAGAAAAATATGTAATAAAATCTTAGATAATACAACAAATTATATTATTATGAATTGCAAAAACGTAAACCGAAGTTATTTTGACGTAGGTTTCATAAAATCTAACAAAGTCGTCTGACGGATCAAAGATTTTTTGAGTTGATGTCTATGTTTTCCAAAATTT